>JAUIMM010000121.1:3435000-3570000 GCA_031769625.1 Taudactylus pleione
TAATGCAGTCGAAAATCGTTCAAAAGTTTGGTAAAATCGTTCATCTGACAAATCTGACCGTGTGTATGCTGCATTACTTCAGTCCACTTTGTTTTAGAATAATCTAAAATCCCAAATAGATTCCAATTGTATCTTGTCATTATTCAACCTATTAGTATCCACAAATTAAAAAACAGTTGCTTTATTTCAGAATAATTAAAACTTCTCATTAAAATGTTTTTTTTTTTTTTTTTTACAAAAACACACAAAATCTAAAATTACACATCACAAAATAAAATATAAAATAATAATAAAAGTATCAGAAGCATACAGCCATGACCAAAAGTTGAGAATGACAAGTATTGGTTTTCACAAAGTTTGCTGCTTCAGTGTTTTTAGACCTTTTTGTCAGATGTTACTATGATATACTGAAGTAAAATTACAAGCATTTCATTAGTGTCAGAGGCTTTTATTGACAATTACATTATGTTTATGCAAAGAGTCAATATTTGCAGTGTTGACCCTTCTTTTTCAAAACCTCTGCAATTCACCCTGGCATGCAGTCAATCAACTTCTGGGCCACATACTGACTGATGACCGCCCATTCTTGCCTAATCAATGCTTGGAGTTTGTCAGAATTTGTGGGTTTTTGTTTGTCCGCCAACCTCTTGAGGATTGACCACAAGTTCTCAATGGGATTAAGGTCTGGGGAGTTTCCTGGCTATGGATCCAAAATGTCGATGTTTTCTTCCCCGAGTCACTCCCTTGGCTGAGAAGCACCCCACACATGAATGGTCTCCGGATGCTTTACTGTTGGCATGACACAGGACTGATGGTAGCACGCTCACCTTTCCTACTCCGGACAAGCGTTTTTTCCAAATGCCCCAAACAATCTAAAAGGGGATTCATCAGAGAAAATAACTTTACCCCAGTCCTCAGCAGTCCAATCCCTGTACCTTTTGCAGAATATCAGTCTGTCCCTGATGTTTTTCCTGGAGAGAAGTGGCTTCTTTGCTGCCCTTCTTGACACTAGGCCATACTCCAAAAAGTCTTCATCCTCATCGTCCTATGTCATGTAAACTGTAAAGCATCCAGAGTGGGATCACTCACAAGTCTGCCTAGGAACACAGCCATGAATAAAGAATGGTACCAAAACATCCTCCAAGAGCAACTTCTCCCAAACATCCAAGAACAGTTTGGTGACTACCAATGCCTTTTCCAGCATGATGGAGCACCTTGTCATAAGGCAAAAGTGATAACTAAGTGGCTTGGGGAACAAAACATCAAAATTTTGAGCCCACGGCCAGGAAACTCCCCAGACCTTAATCCCATTGAGAACTTGTGGTCAATCCTCAAGAGGCGAGTGAACAAACAAAAATCCACAAATTCTGACAAACTCCAAGCATTGATTAGGAAAGAATGGACGGCCATCGGTCAGTATGTGGCCCAGAATTTGATTGACAGCATGCCAGGGCGAATTGCAGAGGTCTTGAAAAAGAAGGGTCACTGCAAATATTGACTCTTTACATAAACTTAATGTAATTGTCAAGAAGAGCCTTTGACACTTATAAAATGCTTGTAATTTTACTTTAGTATACCATAACATCTGACATAAAAGGTCTAAATACACTGAAGCAGCAAACTTTGTGAAAACCAATACTTGTGTCATTCTCAAAACTTTTGGCCATGGTTGCACATTGGTTTCTCTCATTCAGTTGTTTCAATAAATCCCCATTGAAACAACTGAATAAGAGAAACATTTTGGATTTATACCTTAAAGACTCTTATTCCTGGTAACTTGAACGAAAATGATGACATTTCTCCTTTTTTGCACTGAGTGACAGGTTGCATCTTTTCCCCTGGCGAAGCACTGTTGTTGGGCTATTTGGACCCAGTGCCAAGCTTAAGCTTATAGTGGTTTGGTGCGGCCTGAGAACACAGTGCAATGTATGCTTCTGATACTTTGCGATTATTATTTATATTTTATATTATGTGGTATGTGTGTTTAGTAAAAACATTTTAATGAGTAGTTTTAATTATGAAATGAAGCAACTATGTTTTTTAATTTGTGGATACTAATAGATTCCAACTGGATCTTGTTCTATAATGCAACCTATTTGGGATTTTAGAATAAAGTAGTCTGAAGTAATGGTGACTAAGGTTTGACTTTGTTTGAATATAGCCCTTAGCTTTTAGACTACAACAAAAAGATGCTGGATCAGTGATATAATCCTTTTTAGTAATATATGTGTGTATTTTTAACAAATGATAGGATTAATTTAAGAGACTTATATTAGGGACTAAATACCGGGATGATAGTGCAATTATGAGATTAAATGTACTCCATCACTTATATGCAAATCTGACTGACTGTGGTTAAAAACTGGCCTAATCAGAGCAAGGCCACACCTCCAAAGTCCGTGACACAAAATGCATTGGGCGTGGTTTGGTGGACGTTGCATACGCACTGGGGTTATTAGCCAGGTCCAGCTAACGGGAGACAGTCAGGTCACTGCCGTTATCAGACAAGCGGCATAAGATAGTGGGCAAAGAATGCGAGGCTGGCTGCTGTAATCTTTGATGTATGTGAGCATGTATTAAGTAAAGTTAATTTTTATATTATACTCTCAAGGTGTGCCTTTCCTGTTTTCTTTGCATGTTTGGGGCTATTGAGGTGGCTGCACTAACATCTGCTAATGGGATTGCTGGACTATGGACAAATGTTTTTTGAAAGAATAGCAGGATTTGCTGCACATCCTATTTTCATAGGTCGGTAGAGAGGTGTGTGTATATAATATATATATACACACATACACACACACAGTCATCTGTTGTAAATAATTTGTAAAAATCATAGGTAACATGGTTGGTCTGTTGCACCTGAAAAGGGTTTAAATGGACATATACTTTTGCCAATATTGTATGGTACATGGTCCGCTTGTATGATGGGTAGTGTATCACTCACTCCCTATTCCCTCTGTTAATTGTGTACAACTAATGCAAAAGGTCATAGAACGCTCTAAAGTGCGTATCCACTAGTCGATTGAATTGAGCGATTGACTGATTACGACATTGTTCAATCACCCATTAATCGTGCATGAAAATGTCAACGACCAGCGATGAGCGCTCCCGCTGTTCACTTGCGACATCAATCATCGCCTGAACATGCAGGCCAACCTGCCGACAACTACAGGTTGTGCATGTTCGGGGATAAGGGAGGGTGCCTGCACTGAACATATCGTTCAGTGTAGGCACATTATCCACTGCACAGGATGGAGAACGACTGTACGATTAGAATGTTGTAATCGTACAGTCGTTCCACTCTCGTGTAGTGGATACGCATCTTAAGACATACAACTGAAAACTGTGTAAGAGAAAGAAAAAAAATACCCATCGAAGCAAAGAAAATAATTCTAGTACCAGACACCTACAGTATACACCCTTGTGCATGGGACCGTGCAATACAGAATGAGTAAATGACCAAATACTTCTGTGTTCATATAAAAGCAAATGCAGATCACAGAGATCTAATAGGAGTAACAGTTGGGTGTGCATTATTTCCAATACTCACCTTTTCAGCATGAACATTGAAGTGATGACATCTGGCAGGTTTATATCGCTATTATAGGAGTTTCTTGAGAACAGTTATGCAAATTAACACTTACAAATGTCAGAAAGTAACTCAATACTTGCATAGAATTGTTATTCATTCTCTGATTTTAGGTAACGGTAACCATAATACGTTGTTACCTACTGACCACTCAAAAAAAAAAAAAAATTAAGACCTGGATGAAAATTAATTACTACATCCACATTGTTTTCTAATATTAATTCAAAACAGAAGTGTGTTCTACAAGACCTCATATTGACCCAGACATTGGTTGAGCGTTTCACGCTTACGTAAATCCTCTGTGTATAATTATCGTCTAACAACTGTGTTTATTATTTTCCACTAATCACACCATTAGTGTAGCTGTCATCACTAAACCAAATCCTCTCAGCGTGTGGAGGGCAAGACTGGTGACTAGTGCACCCTAAGTTTTAAGGTGTTCATCTTCAGTCTAAGTTTTCTACCATTCATCTGTAAACAACGAGGAACAAATTATGTTGTGGCTGGTTATAAAAATACATAGCTGAAATGCACAGAAAGGATAAGCAATGTATTTAAGTAGGAAACACAAAGCTTGTACTGGCTAATAAACTAAACAAAGGGAGCACAGAATGATTCTGCACAAGATACAAGTTAAACTCTCGCTTCAATTTAAGTAGTAGAGATGCGTTTATAACCGTTACGTAGCAAAAAAACATTTGAGAATTAGAGGAAATAGTTGGTTTTTTTTGTAAGATGCAAAAAAACAAAAGAGCACACTGTTTGGAGGGCATGCTTTTGTATGAAAGCAAGTTTACAGGAATATTTAAAAATAGTACTTACTGTATATATTAAAAAGATACTCAGTGAACAAAAAGTGTTCCTTCTCATACAAAACCAAAAATAATAAGTACAGACATAAATGTCTAATAATAAAAGACAGGATGATAGTTTACAATTATGTTGACAAAAATTTCTCAAAACTAGTATGGAAATAATCCTGCTATTGAGTAACTATGAGCAATAGTACAATGATTTAATAAATAAAAATCAGCTAAACATAGCATTGAGCTAAATATATAGCTTACATATCTCGATTATTATCCTTTATTTATATGGTGCCACAATGGTTCCGCAGCATCTAACAAAGTACATAAACAGTTAAGCAGAACAAGAGAACAGTGACTTTCAGTACAAGACATTGCAGGACAAGTACAAGGTATATAAACATTGCTGCAACAGCGGTCATATCACTCAAATAAGTAGCAGGGTGGCAGAATTCAAGGGTTTGATGTTGTAAGGAGTATGGAGTAGAGAATAGTATAAGTAAGGGAATGAAAAGCACATGGGGGAAGAGGGCCCTGCTCGTGAGAGCTTACATTCTAAAAGGGGGGTACAGACTGAAAGGGGTGACACAGATGGGGTAGACATTGGGCATGGGACAGAGGGTTAGGATGAAAAGGATGGCTTTGATGAAAAAGTGGGCCTTTAGAGTCAGTTTCAAGTTTTGTAAAGTGGTGGAGAATCTAATAGGGAGAGGTAGAGAATTCCAGAGGTGGGGAGCAGCATGTGCAAAATCTTGGAGACAGTTGTGGGAAGAAGTAATCAGTTGGCGAAAGAGGGCGGGTAGGAGTGTGAAGGGAGATAAGGTCAGAGATGTAAATGGGTGAGGGCTTTCTAAGTGAGTGCAAGTATCTTGAATTGAGTTTTGAAGGAGAGCCAGTGTAGGGCTTGTAGGAGAGGGGAGGCAGATGTAGTACGTTTGGAGAGGAAGATGAGTCGGCAGCAGCATTGTGGACAGATTGGAGTGGAGAGAGATAGGAGTCCAGATAGGTTACAGTAGTACAATCTGAATATGACCAGTGACTGAGTTTTAGTAGCATCCAGGGTGAGAAAGGGTCTGACCCTGGATATATATTAGAGATGGAAACAGTAGGACTGCGAAAGGTACTAAATGTGTGGCTTTTTTTGGAGAGTGGAGTCAAGTATAACTCCAAGACAGCGCACTTGGGGGGGCTAGAGATGGTTGTGCTGTCAATAGATAATTAAATTGTGGGAAGTGAGCTTATGCAGGAGGGTGGGAATACAATCCGTTCAGTCTTAGACGTGTTAAGTTTAAGAAATCGCTGGGACATCCAGGAAGAGGTAGCAGAGACAGTTGGACATACAAGTGAGAAGAGGGGGAGGAATAATTATATTGAGAGCTATATATTTTTCTTATAATGGTAAGTTTAGCTGATTTCTATATAATTGCACATATTTTCTTAATAGCAGTATGGAAATAATACCCATGTTGAGTCAATTATACAATTATCCTGTTATTATTAGACGTGTCAGGAACCCATTTTGTTCACTTCTTATTTCGTCCTTCCCTTTAATGTATACCAATACTATTTTTAAATATACCTATACTTCACTCACTTTTCATACAAGCGTGCAAAAAAAACAAAAAACTCCTCCAGTTAGTATCAAACTAAAGGCATAAGATGGAAACCATATTATACCATTATGGAACCAAAACTTTGCTTTTCAACTGTACATAAGTTATAGGGGGCGATTCAATTGTTTTAGCTGCGGCCATTTATTTTGAAAGCCCAACAGAGCAATTTGAAAACTGCTATAATCGGGCGGAAATAGCCACAGCAGCACACATATATGCTTGCAGCCTTCTGGGGTGGTTGGCAGAAATGTGCGTTGTCAGCTGTTTTGGTGCCTGAAGCAGGACTTTCGGCAGGGTTAGCTGTTATACGCGGCTAAACCCTGTGCAAACGAAGCAACATATTGCTCCGTCAGGCGCCCATTGCGTTTATGTACCCAAAAGCATTTGAATCACCCTTATAAAATTTGAACACACACTTTATTAAGATTTTTTTTTACTGGCCCTCACCATTCATACCATGGCCTTTACTAATGCTGCAGTATGAGAATAAAGTCAATGGGGTATAGTGCATACTGGAAAGCAGAATTAGAGCACGGTAGGGTGCTGAAATGTGCAATATCTTGGGTTTTGTGAGTCAACATACTATGCATTTATTAGAATCCATTTTTCTTGGGGTCCCAGAACACTAGCACTCTCTGATATGCCCCAGCTTTAAATTGAGCAACTCTGATTTCTGGAATGTGTTCCTGCATTTAACACCTGGCCTTGATATACAGCTAGAAGTCAATGACTAAAAGGAGAGCATAATATGCCTGGTTAGAATGACACAACTGACATTTGCTTGGTTGTCTATTTGAATCCACCAACCTCCAAAGTGTAATTTGCATCAAGGTTAAATCTCCAATTTTTTGGCAGAGTCCTTTCTTTTTCTAATCCAGAATGACAATACAGAAAACCTGTTAGAAACTGCAACACACTATGTGCATTTTAACTGCAAAAGCTGCACATAATCATGTATTTGGGAAAACCGTTCATCACAACCAGGCCTTCAGGGGCTCACACAAAAAGTTGGAGGTAGTAAATTATTGGCCATAAAGAGTAGCTGTATATTGTAGATTGTATTTTAATGCTACAGGAAAAAGTTACAAAAATAAAAAGGCAAAGATAAATTTCACAGGTTATTTTGAAAAATATAATATTTATTACAAAAAAAACAAAAAAAAAAACCAACACAAATTTGAAAATGTAAATTACAATAAAAAAAAAGAAAAGAAGACTGGGTTTTAGACAACGCCAAATCTCCCAAATACATATATATACGCAACAGAAAGGTGTACTGTAATTGTAGCTGACTAATACAAAATCTGTTACATGGCACAGCAAGAAGTACCTCATAGAACATTACTTTGCCACAGTGATCCTGGAACTGAAAAAAAAAAACGAACAAACAAAAAAAAGAAAATTTTTTTTTAACCATTTTTTCCAAAAGTAAAGATGAACATATTGCCTGCCCCGGTTTTTGGTCTGGTTATTCCACCACTGTATAGCAATTGCACACAACTAGGATTACACAGTCAGAAAGGCTACATGAGATGGATAGAGAGATAGATATATCCATCTCATTGATAACTGCTGATACAAAGCACTATTTTTAATATCTGTCCTCCAAACACTGAATTTTTTAAATGACTATACCTCCAACAGGATGTCTGCTGTACATGTGGAGGATCCACTGTGCATACAATCGATAAAACACTTGGGCTTTGAAAGGGTGAGCAGTAATTGAAGTTGAAAACTAAGTCTTGCAGGATAATGAAGTTTTTTTTTTTTTTAACATTTCTTTAAAATAATTCTAACAAAACTGACCTCTTCATTTCAGCTGCACAACGGATCACTTGTCCCTTCTCACACTTAGTCCTATTTACTTTAGCGGTGTGACATCATTTATAACAATTGGGTTAATGGTGCATTCTTTGTTTTCCTTTCATTTGTTAACTTATTTTAATGTACTGTCAACAGTGTTCATTGAGGTGGATATTAAACATAGTAGTGCTATATTATGTCAAACAATACAGTGTCTAATTTAAATGTACAGGTCACCACCAGTTATGTTAAGCAGCAGACAAAAAACCGGCATAACATACTTCTGACTACTTGTAAACAATCTACAGCCATCAGATAATTAATAATTTATGAATAAATTATCTTTTAACTACACTTCAAGGCAGAAGTCATATATAAAATGTATAAGAGTTATATAGAGAAGTTTCTACAGATGCATAGACATGTCCTTGCCTGATTATTATGTGTTCTAGTACTGCGTCCAACAAATTCAACTAACTACACAATTCACACTTTAAATTGAACTGGGCAACTACACACAGCAGATGCAGCCACGTGGGCTAAACTAATATTCTGCCTCTCAACCCATGGGAACTAAGACACCATTAAATGCCTCCGGTATGAACCTAGGCCCCGATTCAGAAATGTACGCTTATGCATTCGCTGCTGCGATCTCGTATGCAGCTGCTGTGCAAAAATATGCTAATGCTGTAAGCTGCCAGGAAATATATTGAGACGTCCACCCGGCAGCTTCGCAGATCCAAGTGCGCAGAAACACAGCCGTGGTCGCAGATCCTTCGATAATCGTCCATCTGAGTAACCCTATGGTTGTGCAGAATGGCCACGGCACTTTCTGCGTACGGTATCTCAGTTGTAAGCAAAGATTCACCTCAAACACGGTCGCAACACGGCTGCGTATGTGCTGCCACTCCCGGTAACCGCCCCTAAATGGTCTCTGTCAAGCACTATGCGCAGAAATCTTCACTGCGAGTGAGTGCTAAAGTACCTTGGCGTGTGCGCAGCGATTGGCAGATAATCTCTCAACTGTGTAAATATCAGCATTGCGTACTTCTCTGAATCAGGCCCCTAGTTTCCTGGTGGATGGACAAGCAGTAGTCTCCAGAATATTGCTTTAGTCGACAAACTGGCTGCCACCACTTTTGGATTTCATAGTTCATTTGCTCACAACCTCCTGTTTTCCCATGTTTATCTATAGTCACCTCAAATCAATGTTACATATAGACTTCATTTACAGCACATTTACCAGTTACAGCATAACAATATATACAGAATTTCAATTATAGAACATAAAAGTATGGTAATCTGTTTCACATCTGTTAAGATTCCCAATATTATAAAAGTGCTAAAAAGAGGTGCACAGAGATACAGAGGCCAAATATAATGAAGTATTTCACTGAGTGGCTGTATTTTTGCCAGGTCATAGCCAGATAGGTCTTTATATAAAGCACAGGTAAACATAAATAGATCACAATGTTAAAGCAAAGCATACACACATACTAGGTGTACAAAGCATAGATATAAAACAATGCAAATGTTTATCGCGCAATGTTGCATTTTCATTTATTGTCATTCTGGCTTAACAATATCAATAGTACACTTATACACTGTAAGGCTAAAGTAGTCATTGGTTTATAGCAAGGATGCCAAAGGTAAAATGAGATGGTTTGCATACTGGCTAGAACCATGGGAACATTGCAACACAATGGCCTGTCCGCCTTCTCTAAACCACCCATCTATTAGACTGCCACAAACAATGAAATGAATGTCCAGGTATACAGCATTAAAGTGGAGAATGAGAATGTCCAAGTATACAGTGTTATATCCGAATACTTTGTATTCTACAAAGCAATAGGGCACATTAAACCTGTTCCACCAAACGTCTCCACAGAGAGAGACAGCCACTTTGTGCACTGATCCAACATTCTAAAGAATACATCAATAATCTCTAGCTCCTAGGAACCTGGTAGTGTCATGAACATTGGTTTAGCACACAGAATGGCTGTCTACACTTTGGGTTGGTGACCTATACATTGCCCAGCACCATAGCTAAAACATTGAACATAGCACACAGTTTCCAGTTCTTCAAAGTGACTTACAATAGTGCATACAGTACTTTCAAATACAAAGTAATGAATAAAAATATACCTTTTATTTCGTGGTCTGTCAGCATTGAGGACATATACAGTACGTATGAGTGAACTTGTTACTGTGAATATGTTTGAGAACTTTCAGGATGCAATATAAGATTTTAATATAAAATTCTACAGTTGTGTTTAAACAGAAAGACCGCACATACTATGTACAAGCAATATCATGACACTGACAAACAGATCAAATGGAGAGGTTGTAATTAAGCTTTTTAACAAGCAAAATATGCCCCCCCTTGATTTCAAAACCTAATCTCACAAGTACAATGTAAATCAATTACTAATTTCCGGTTGGAAACAAAAATAAAGTAAAAATACAATATTGGGTGACGATATTGGACTCTTAGTGTGAAGACTGCATTTATTCGGAAAGAAGAAAATAGGCATTAAGACATGTACATTCTGACACACTAATAGAAACCGTGATCCAGTAAGCTATTAAAATAACTTTTGTTGGTGTTTTTAAAACAAATAAAACCAACTTAATAGTTCACTACATGTTTTTTTCTTTTTTATATATTTGAATATTTTTAAGTTACATGAATCTACAATTACCATTATTAAGTAGCAATTCTGTCTATATTACTGCATCAAGCCAATGAACACTTAAATGCACTTCACAGCAAAAGATTATGTAAACTTTGAGGGTTGTTATATTCTTTTTCCTTCGCAACCCTGGAGGACCATGCAGAAGCTGGTCACCATATGAAATCCTGGCACAGGCTCATTCCTGTTCCCGCTCTGGTGACTGTTAGAAAATGTCTGCTTCACCGTCTACGATAAAATGTCCTCTGTAGTGGTTTTCAGTTGATCCCATTAAGGCCTACAGTTTAACCATTCTATTGCCACAAAGGCCAGCAAGCTATGTGCAGGTCACTGTAGCACAGAAAGGATTTTAGGAGACTAGACAAAGCAACCTATGTTTTGTTTAGTATTTGATGGCCTTTGACCAGATAAAATAAAATCTGTATATTGTTATTCTTACAAGCAGCTCCAAACCTGAGTATTGTAAGGTTATATCTAAACATACAAAAATGTATGTACATTTTCTTCTCCACCTTCTTGTAAACAGTTGTCAGTATAATCTGTTTTCATCCCTTTACCTATGAGACATGCATATCATACATACATTTTAAATATATATATATATAAAAACAAAGAAATTAAAAAAAAAAAATCTCATCCAAAGAAAAACACCTAAGTGTCAACAAACCGCAGGCTGCGCCTCTCCCAGGGTGGAATAAACAAGGCTTGAAGCAATCTATAGATTTAGAAGCAACCATCCATTCTTATGTTCATAGAATTGTAGAAATACTGAGATTTTGCACCTTCCATGCGATTACAGTATTATAACACTATTATTTGTGGAGATAGACATTTCACTACACCTCTTTTTTTTTTTTCTAGAGTGAGGGATAAAAGCAGCACTTATAAATGTATTGAATCTTGCAACAGGCGTTACCATGGTTAGATAAGGAAGTTTTTCCATACTAACGTTTCTGTTTTAAATTAAAAAAAAATATATATATATTTATATACATTTTATTACATATTAAAAGGAAAAAAATAAAAATTAAAAGCGCCAAATCACATGTTCATTCCTTGGGCACTTAACAGCGAATCAAGCAGGTCGAATGTATCTTTGTAGTCCATATGCTGGCTGTTTGCACCGTACTCGTGACCGGCATCAGGGCCGTTGCTCTCCACTGGCTTCTTGTCCAGTTTCACGAGGGTGCTGAGATGCCCGTAGCCCACCTGGTATGTGACAGGGGGAGGGAGTAAGGGATGGTTAAGAACAGTGTTGTGAGAGGATATATACTGCTTAACAGAGGAAGAACTAGTAGAACTACCTGAACTTTTGGAACTTTTGCTCATTTTGGAGTGGTGGTTGTAAGAGGCGTCATTGGAATGCGGCCTCTTTCTTGAAGAGCTGGAGCTCGAGGTACCACCATCATTGGGCACACCAACAGGACTCCGTAAAACAGTTGTTGCCATTCCATCCATACAAAGTTTATTGCTGTTGTTGTTGCTTGCACTGCTGTAGTGTGAAGAGCAATGCTTGTGGCTGCTACTGTGGTGTCGATTGGAAGAATGCTCTTTGTGCTTGTCTTTGTGTTCTTTGCTCATGTGCGGACTTGAGTGCTTACTCTTCCCGCTGCCCTCGTCAGACGAACTGTGTCGGTCCGCGGAAGATACTTTTATTTTCACTCTCAAGTCGTCTTTGCTGGATCCTCGCTCCGTAGGGGGAATAGGGATCCGTAGTTTCAGTGAACCACCCTTATCCTTTTTTTCAGCAGAATGTTTTTCAGTCTTTTCGGCATTAGAAAGTGGAATTTTCATTTTGATAGGGGAGGCAACAGAGCTGCTGCCTAAGGCTTGGCCATGTTTTTTGTGCTGATGCTGATCCACGGGGAGATGTGGGATTTGATCTCGAATGTCTATTTCAACAGTTTCAAGTTTGCGCTTCTCCCTATACTTGTCCAAAGACATTTTGTGAGAGATTGCCATTGAAGGAATATAAATCTGTCCGTGGTGTTTGTTGCTCAATGACTTATGCGCATGCTCCTGCTTGACTGAATGCTCGGAAGCCTTGTCGGGTCGATGATGTAGGCTAGAGTGTAGTGGAACAGCAGACATGTTATACTGAGCAGCTGACAGGGAACTCTCCTGCTTCTGGCTGTACCCCATGTCACTTCTGGGTTGCTCATGGTGTTGAGGCCATTCGTGATGGGATGGCATCGTGTACGATGTACCAGGTATTGACAAGATTGCCAGTTCCTCAGGGTTATGGGGACCCTGGATAGGCATGCTTCCTGAGTTCACAGTTGGTGGTGCAGGAAATGCAGATGTTGACGCCTTAGGAAAACTGGCACTTGCAGCAATACCAGCTACTGGGTCCACCAAAATAGAATTCTGGACTAGAGAAGATCCAAGAAGGGAGTTGTCAAGCTGTCCATCAGCCTTGGGTTTCCTTGCAGCCTGGATAGCCTTAATTGAAAAAAAATAAAATAAAAGTAAATATCTAAACAGCGCAATTAAAAATAAACATACAAGAGACAGATAAATATAAGAGTTTACAATTTGTTCTAGAGTGACCAAAATCTCAATTTTAGAGCAGAGAAAAAAAATCAACTCCACCACAACTTATAACAAGTTCTAAAACAAAAACCCATTAACCTCTATATTTCCAGATTCATGCAGTCTAAGGTGGGCAATAGGTTCTGAATGCTGCTTTGAACCCTGTAACAACTGATACACAAATACATTTCTAAGGCTGTTTGCACAATGAAAAGTGAACACGAAGATTGGTTTGGAAGGATCACAGCAGCTGAAGTTAAATAAATTTCTTTACCCTCCAGTTTCGAATCTTCTTCAATCTACTAGGGGTTTTCTCCAGAATTTGCAGGAATTCGTGTGTCAACTCTGAAACAAGAAAATGGATTGCAGACAAGGTGATGAGTGTCTTCCAGAAAAGTAGAATAATGAAGATATAGCAACAGCAAATGCTTAAAAAAATAAAATAAATAAAGCCTGGGTAAAAGAAAAAAATAATAAAAATTCACCCAATATATTTCCCCCATAAAGGGTAAATTCTATGAGTAGGATGAATTTCAAGTATAAAGTGTATATTTTATTGCGAATTAAAACAGAGAAAGAAAAAATTAATTAGCTCTGTGGCTACTTTGAATTTTAGAAGGCCATGGCATTTATCATAATTTATACCGATACATGATATCATGTGTCATTCTAAGCTTCCACTAAACACATTATGGAAAACTTGTTTATTTGTTTTAAATTAAAACAAGGCATGGATGAGATTTTTTTACCACACGTTTCTTGTCAGAATCCTATCATTGTAAATACCCAAAAGGGTGTAGGACTAGCTTTATAAAACAAAATTATTGACAAATGATTGCATTACTTTTTAACCAATCCCTGGAATTAAAAGTACAGTTTGGAATATAATGACAAGTGCTGAATTTGTATGATTCTTTTATTTAAATCAGGGATGGAGAACCTAATGCCTGGGGGTCGTATAAGGCCCGCGGAATCATTAGGTCTGTCCCTCGGAGATTTTGTGGCTAGCCTCATCTGGCTAGCAGGGTGCCTAGAATGGCACCCTGAAGCCAGAATCTATGCAGCAGTGCCCCCTGGAGTGTCCTTTGGACACTTCAGACAGTCACACCGCAGCCCTTACAGCTCCCGGAGCATCCTCAGGATGCTCCAGGCATTGCTGTAATCACCGTTGATTGCGGCCCTGAACCTGTGTCATCATCACACGGAGGGGCATGGCCTGCAGCGGGCCCGCAAATGTTATATATATCAAAATGGCCCTCCACAGAGAAAAGGTTCCCCACCCGATTTAAATGGTGTGGTCACATACCAGAGGCACCGCAGATGTTTGAGTGCCGTGGATTAAAGCCAATTGTTTATGTCAAATTTGCGTGGTCACACTTGCTCTTGCACCCCAACTTCCCATATGTAAGTAAAATTGTGTCCGCTTATCCCCCAAGGTGTTATTAATTAGTATGCTTGGGTGTGGTTCTGTCTCTTTAAGCCAGTGAGCCAGCACTTAAACCCATACAAGTAAGCATGTGTATTTCAAATCTATGTGATACCTGGAGCCAAATGATGCAGAGCAATGCTCATCTTTTTGAGAGTCAGTGTAGAGACTAACCAGAATGGGAAGACCGTGACGTGGTTGGTCAGCTGACAAATAAATTGCAATACTTTGGAACTAACATTCCCTGGAAGTAATAGTACTGTTTGGAATACAATGGTGAGTGCTGAGTTTGTACGACTCTTTAAAACAAAAGTAGTAGACACTGTCACTCTTAAGTAAAAAAAAAAAAGTAATGAAACACAAAGTCACAACCTGCCTCACTTTGAGGTACTTAATTTAAACTGAGGTAAAACTATTGAGGGGGCTATAGAATGGAGGAGTTTCAGTTTCTGTAGTAGATCACTCCTAAGAGCCCAAGCTCCTGGGCAGCCTCCAACCCCTATGTTAGCAGGATGAATGCACATAGGTATTACAACCAGTTTTGTATTTAATCTCCTGTCACCTACATAGTGGAGGCAGCACCAATATACATGAATATGCAGACTACTCAGCTACTGGTTCCTAGTGAAGAGCTGAAAAACGGACCAGATGGTCTGAAGACTGCAGATGTAAGTGAGTCGAACAAGTAAATCCCATTCCTAGATATACTTGAAACACCCCTAATGACTGATATTTTTTACAGTGGTTACACACTCTGGGGCATATTCAATTGCCGGCGAAAAGTCCTGGACTTTTCGCCTGGTGCACTTTCTGCCTACATCGTTGGTTTTGGGTCCGGAAAAGTATCGCGCGTGCGGCCGGGACCCGGCGAAACTCAGCTTTGGGGAAAACAGTCTGACACCCCCCAAAATATGCACTGACATGGGGGATCAGTATGGATACCCCTGAATAGCCCTGCTGAAGGTATTTGGGGTACTTAAATGGTCTTAATAGGTGCTAATTACTGTATTTGCATAAGGGGTGAAGAATAGCATTTAGCAATATTTTTTAAACAAATTAACTAGTCCCAGCAAATTTGGGGTACCTGAAAATAGGGGGCTAGCATATTTAAAAGCTACTAAAGTAAAGTTTTAAAAATCACAGAAAATCCAGCTGCTGCAAATACCTTCAAAGTAAAAAACACCTGAGGCATACTTGGAGACCCCCCTGGAGTCTATTTCGCTAGTTTTTAGGTTTGTCCCCCAACTTTGCACTTTTTCGCCCCCAAAACCAAAGTACTTTTTTGGGGTGTTCTAAAGGGTTTTTTACGCAGTTTACCTTTGGGGAACTGTCCTAACTGCACAGGGGTTCCCGCAAATTTGCACCCCAAATCTATGCTTTTTTTCCCACCTCCATTCAGGGGCAAATCTTTTTTGCCTATCTGAATGCATTGACTTTCCGCTTAGGCGAAAAGTCATTACAATTGAATTGGGCGGAAAGTCTTCAACTGGCGAAATGACGTCATCGGCGAAAACTTGTCGCCGATCATGGCTTTTCGTCTGCAACTGAATAAGTCCCTTTATGGTAAAGGAACCTGCACCAAATATACAGGGGAAAGGCATCATACTCACCATCCAACAACTGCAGAGTAACCGTCTGATCTACATATTCCCACCAATGCTTTCCATCCGTTGATACCGGAATTTCCCAGTTGGACCACTTGCAGGCCAGGTGAATGCACACACAGGCAATTACAGTGGGCTTGTACTGAAGGCAGAAAGTCGTGAGGTGCAGACTGCACGTGTGGAGAGAGAAAAGGAGGGAAGAAGGGGAAAAAGAGAAAAGAAAAAAAGAAAAAAAAAAAAAAGAAAAAGTTTGTAAAAAGGATTTAGTTTTAAACATTCAGCTTATTTAAAAGTTTAACACATTTTAACTCAAAAATAAAAAAATATACCTTGATGGGGACACCACCGTAATTTAGTTTTTTGCATTATGTGGTTGTGAGGATGTGCTATAATCAATGTTGAAAAACTTTCAATCGCTATATATTTAAGCCAATTGGCTGTAAAGGGTACCATTGACCACTTGTATATTGGGACTGGTGGAAAATAGGCTGCAGACTGCAATTTCATCCTTGGCACAATCATTGGACTAGTTAGCTCTGCCCATAAAGCCAGATAAATACATGCACGGTTACATTCAACACAAAAAACAAAAAAAAAAAACAAAAAAAAACACTGTTGTTGGAAATTGAGTTAACACAAGTCAAATTGTGATCCATAAAAATAAGTTATTCCATTTCAAATAGAAATATGACAAAATACTGCGGATGACATCCCTTTATACAAAAGGAATAGTGCAAATTCAAATATATATATATATAAAAGAAAGCTGAACATTAAAATGTTACTATTCACTATGGTATAATCAGTGTGCTTGTACAACAATCTGGATGTGATTCGCCAGTTTCTGCCTCGTTTAGTAAGACCTGGAGGAGACAAATGCTTACATGGATCACTGACTCTGAAGAGATGCAGACGCATACAAGGCTTTTAAATAAAACTGATTAGAAACAAGGAGTGAGAAAAAGAGGGCATGTCCTACTATCAGGCATTTTAGTAAAATCCTTGTGTGCATGCTTCTCTTCCCCGTCGCTGACTAGAAAGGTGTTCAGAAAGAGAGCGTATCAAAGCTTTTAAAATGCACACAAAAACAAAACCACCAAGTATACATAAGTGAAATAAGCTTAGGAGGAGCAAAAATCCCCCACTTCCGTTTATTAATGGGCTTAAGGTGGTTTGGGGGGAGGGGGGGGGGGGGGGTTGCAGACTGAACATGGGCATGCAACAGTTGTAACTCCAGGCACAGACTGGTAGAAACATTAAGAGCAATGCATACGAATGTTTTATATTGTAGCATTCCTGTTCACCATACAGGTTAGATGAATTAAGTTTTAGGTGCAGCCATTGAAAAACATCTTCCAAAGCAGTTAACTATGCCAATAATATTTCACTTTTTTTTTTTTTTTTACTAGCAGTCAGTAAAATGTTTTAAATGAAAAACACACCAACACCGGCAAATAAGAAGCCACAAAACAATTGGCATACTGGAGAATACTTTGGTAACAATTAACCTGATTACTCTCCAACATACCAGAGAATGCAGATGTCACCTACACCCATGTGATTTGGACATTCCATGAGGGTCTGCATTGGAAACTGGTCTTGTCATCTAGTGCTCACACAGAGCAGCAGCAGCATTGGTATGTGTACAGTAAACCTTATAAGTATGCATGTGTGAAGTTAATCAATTACTAGTTCTAGACGGATAATGGCAAAAGATGTAGTAAAGTTAAGGCCACATCAAATTATGCATCAGCTAACTAATGGGACTAGCAGCATTTAGAACCATCTCTACAAACATGAGCCAGTTTCATTAAGGGTGGTATTCAATTGTTATAGCGCCCCCGATGTTCCATCTAAAGTGACGGGAGATCACAGGATGCTATTCAATTGTTGCAGACTTTTGCACTTATCACACACATAGTGGTCGGGTTTAGCCGCGTAAAACAGCTACCGCCGGCCAAAGTACTGGGCCCGATTACGAAAATTGCTGTTTGGACGCCCAAACAGGTCACTTTTCCCAATTTAGTTAGAACTCACTTGGGGCTGCGAGCTGAAATGGTGCAGCAGCAGCTGATCGCGTCTGACAGCGGCAACAATTGAATAGCTCCTGTCTGGCACGTCGGGGGGTGGGAGGGGGGGTGGGGATTTGGCGATACAATTGAATAGCGCCCTAAGTGTGAAACATTTTCTATATTTTTGCTAAGCAACAAAAGTTGCTACAATAACAATCACCACCTGTAAAGTAATAAAATCACCAAAAAAATTATATATTTTTTGCATTAAATACAACAAAATGCCAAGTTAAACCATTTCAAACCAACTAAACCAAATACAAGTCAACATATTTCAGAACACATCAAAAATAAATATTAAAATAAAAACCAGAACACAATAATTATATCTGTCTCTTAGGAACAATATAAATAAGGTCCTTAGGAGTAAAAAAAAAATGCCCAGGTGCAATCTAAGAAAATTAGGACTATAAAACAGCTACTGCAGGATGGGCACAGGGCATAAGAGCCCGCAACGGTCAAGCCAAGCACCCACCGCACAGGAGCAGTATGGGAGATGGTTGCCCTGTGAAGGGTCAGGCAAAAAAGGCAAAACCATCCAAAGTGAACCGCATCAGCCATCGCTAGCAAGGGTGGCTACGGTTTACTAACAAATATGCCCATCTCCTGGAAAAACAAAACAGAGTTATTATTAAACCCAAGGAGAACATACTTTGCTAATTATACAATATTGGAAAATATTATTCAGAATCTGGATTCTGAGTCCCTTGTTTAGTATGTGGGATATGAAATATGTACAAGATGAGTTTAGAATTTGATCAAGCTTTCATCTTTGTTGTATAGTTGGTTTGAAAATAATCTGTATGCATATTAAAGCCAAATGAAAAAAAGAGAAAGTACTTTCTCAAATTGTAGAATCATTTAGAATGGAATTATAGTGTTTTTTGTTTAAAGTATAATTAGAAGTTTAAGTATCCTTATACTTACCAAAATGTTCTAGGGTAAGTTTAGTTCTTTAGATGCTATTCGGGGCTACCAATTTAGTAAATGCACTCAGAATCAAGAAACTGTTCAGAAAGCAACACTACATTTCTTGTTGTGCAATCCTCCCCTGTGTGTCAAAGGCCTGTTTACAGTACAGAGCGTAAGACACAGTGGGAGAAACCAGGCCACAGATATAGCCAGGCACCCCCCCCGTTGCATTAAGGCTAGTAAGACACAGGAAGGGACCCTGCATTAAAGAAAGCTATAGTGTGCTATGTCAGTGCAACAAAGGTTCAGGATAACCACCTGTTGGTAGCCATGAAATAGGAGGTCTGTGCCAAATCCTTGCTTGCTGCAAGAGAAAGAGCAGGAAAAAAGTGGTTACATTTCTGAACTGACAGTAAAATTCAAAATGTCTAAATGTCTTTAGAGAACGACAAATTGTCAAGTACATAAGCATCCAGGCTTGCAATATCTTTCGGAGTGTCAATTAAAGTCCAACATGGTTTCTAAAATACAGTAAACGGGGGTCACTAAATTATAGCTGGAAAAATTAAGAGTAATATTACAAACCTCTCACTAATTGGGTGCACTTAACGACATCTGTATGGGGATGTTCAATAGTGATCTCAAAGCCTGGGGAGAAAAGGTGGTAGATTTCAGAAAAGCAAAACACAATGATGCTTCTTTGCCTTCACCCCATTTTCATACTACATCATGTACATATTCCTGATGTGTGGGCAGTATAGTGATTATGAAGAATGCCACTATTCAGATTCTCTTGTGAACTACCCTATCTTTATAATATTGTATTAACTTGTTGACTAGTTTTGCTACAAGCATGTGTATTGCCACAAATACGAGGGTTGTTCAAAAAGTAATGCCTAAATGCTCATAACTCTGAAATAATATGCAACATTTGAAACTTTGTCAGTTTGTAGTTTAATATGTCTGCCCATTATATATGTATTTTTGTTTAGGTAGTCCAATAAAACACCATGGAATCCAAAACGAAACAAAGAGCCGCCACTGAATTTCTGGACAAAAAAGGCTGCAGTGCTACAGAAATCCACAGAAGACTGAAAAAAAAGTGTATGGTGAGCATACAATTCACTATAGCAATGTCAGAAGGTGCATGAAGAGTTTTCAATTGGGAGAATCGTCCGTGTGCGACAAACCTCGTGGTGGCAGATCATCAACTGCAGTGACAGCAGAGAACCGACACAAAGTCGATACCATGATTCAGAAAGACCATTGTGTGACCATCAGAGATATCAGTGATGAATTTGAATGTAGCCATGGCACTGTAGAAACACTAATCAATGATTTGGGATATCGTAAAGTGTGTGCTAAATGGGTTCCAAAACAACCAGGGATCATAAGGCCCAGAGGGTGGAAGTGTGCAATGACCTTTTGACCAACTTTGAAGCAAACCCTGAGACATTTTTGGAAAGTGTAATTACAGGAAATGAGACCTGGGTATTCCTTTATGACCCACAAACAAAGGCCCAGTCAAAGCAGTGGAAACACCCAAGTTCACCTAGGCCAAAAATTTTTAATCACAGTGATCCGTAAAAGTCATGGCCGCATTCTTCTGGGAATGCCGAGGTGTTATTCTCATCGATTACTTGGAACCAAACCAATCAATCAACAGTGATCGATACATTATTACACTTAAGCCATCCGCAAAAAAAGGTCAACAATTGCACTGTCAAATGTTATCCTACACCTCGACAATGCCAAACATCACACTTTGATGGCAACATCTGCAGCTATTGCCAAAATGGGGTGGGCAATAATGCCACATCCACCATACAGTCCTGATTTGGCCCCTTCTAAAATTTTCATCTGTTTGGCCCTCTCAAATACAGTCTCCGGGGTCAACATTTTCAAGACAGAGGTTGTTAAAAACGCCATACGTTCCTGGGTCAAACACCAACCACTGGAATTTTTCAAAGTGGATTCACAGCCTGGGTTGATAGGTGGAGAAAATGTTTGAGGGCAGATGGTGAATTTTTTGAGTAGAATCAGTCTGTTACTAAGACTTCAAAGTATTTTACTGCAAATTTTCAAATCTCTATCTATAATATAATTGGAGTTGTGAGCATTTAGGCATATACGTTTTGAACAACCCTCGTATTAACAATATATTCAACTCGACATTCATCCTATTTGTTGATAGTTACTTGATGCCTCTTATTAAATAATTGCAAATGTAATTCATTCCTTAGAGCACAGGTCCTCAAACTCGGTCCTCAGGACCCCAAACAGTGCATGTTTTGCAGGTCTCCTCACATAATTACTAGTGAAATAATTAGCTGCATCTGTAGATCTTTTAAAATGTGTCAGTGAGTAATGAATACACCTGTGCACCTGCTGGGTGACATGCAAAAAGTGAACTGTGTGGGGTCCTGAGGACCGAGTTTGAGAACCACTGCATTAGAGTGACCGGGACATCTAAGAATCTAAAGGCACATGAAAGTGTCTTGTTAAACAAAAAAGATACTCTCTTGCAAAACTGTCGGCCTGTAGAACTCAGATGAAGCATATATTGAGATTTGAATGCATGATTTGTAGTGACCTTAATGCTGCACATTATAACTTGAGATGGACCCATGGTGTGTTACGTGTATATCACACACCCGTATAGTACATGCATATCAGTTTGTTCACACTATAAAATACCAGCGAAAGAAATACAATTAACCCCATCAGGTTACAAATACTCACCTAAGGTCTGTAGCAGTATAGTTTCAAGTATTACCAGCTCTTGAGCTTGCTGTAGGTATGCCTAGAAACAGAAGACCACATTCATAACTATAAGTCAGTGAACAGAAGACTATTGCTACATTACAATAACCTTATTAAATAAGCCAAACTCCCAAAAATAATGCACAAGAGGTCAAACTCGCTAAAATGTACTGGTCCGTATTGTCCATATTTTACACGCCAATTATAATACAAAGCATAGTGTAATGAGACATTTCATCGCCCACAGCTAGACAGTAACTAAAATAATAAAGCTACATGGAAAAAGGCTGAAACAGCAAAGCAAATATGGCTCAAGTGGAAACAGAAAATGTTGTTAGTCACTTGAATCATGTTACTTTGTTGGCCAATTCAACATCTGAAAGGAAAGTGCAGATCTAGGTTGCAGATCTTATGCTGGGTACACACTTGTGCGACCTGCAATCGTGCCGATGTCCAGAGACACTATGGACATCGCATGATTGCCGGTACACACTGCAGCGATTAATGAAGGATGGAACGATCACTTGTTCAGTCCTTCATTAATATGCATGGTGCCGCATGCGATATCATCAGGTTTGACGTGCAGGACACCAAGCCTGATGACGTCGCATGCGAATGCAGGAGCGCGCATATCATGCATACACACTGCACGATATGTACCCAGCTTTACACAGACCTCTGGCATCTATAAAAGTAAACACTAACTGGGCTCTTAAAGAGCTTTATGTATGGCTAGGATATGCACTCACTTCACTTTTTGTGTCCAGCTGCAGATCTGGTGGATTAAGACAAGCATGAGACACTTTGATGACATGTTCAAGTTTACGAGGCTGCTCCTCCACTTTGGCAGCCAGGAATAATGCAGTAGGAGAGATTATCTGAAAACGGAATAAAACAGTAAAATTAAGCAAATCTCTCACTGGTCCTTATTACAGCTGAAAGCATAAGTAAAGGACCACCCAAACTTAAAATACAAGGTTGTAGTTTCACATTGACAGTTCATGGGGGCGGTATTTAATTGTTTCGCCCCCTTACGCGCCCGACAGGAGCTATTCAATAGTTGCTTCTGTCTGGCACGATCAGCTGCCGGTACACCATTTCAGTTCGTAGCCCCGGGGTGGGTGAGCGTAAATGGGCGAAAAGTGACCTGTTTGGGCGCCCAGCACTTTGGTCAGAGGTAGAAGTTGTTTGCGGCTAAACCCGACCACTATGGGCGCGATCAGCACGAAAATCAGCAACAATTAAATAGCGCCCCGCAATCTCCTGTCATTTTAGACGGTAGTTCCGGCCTGCGAAAACAACTGAATAGTGCCCATTGATGGATATGAAACCGTGGCAGATGTATAAACGATGCCAAGTACCTAGAGGTCGGCATCAAGTGCCCTTCAAATAAGTCTATAAATGATTGCGATAACTACATTGCTGGACTTCAACACAGAAAAGACACTGAATGCTGCGAGTATATTACCCTAACGTTTGAATTCAGGAGATAATAGATCACTATTTTGAGAACTGTTGCAGGTAACAAGCACAGGAAAATATATCATGGACAGTTCCACAAGATCAAAGATTTAATAGAAAATTACTACTAATAAAGCTTAGTATACATTAACTACATGCGAACACCCTTTCTAATTAGTTAGTTTGGCCATTTCAGATACATCCATTGCTAACAAGTGCATAAAATTAAGCATGTAACCATGTAATCTCCATAAACTAGAAGTAGGATGGGATGTATGGAAGAGCTTCAAAGTCACATTTCCAACAAGTCAGTTTAACTTCTGCCTTACTACAGCCGCCCTCATCAACTAAGTGCTGTTATTGTGAAGGGGAACCCCTAGGAGCAAAAACTGCTCAGTTACGAAGTGGAAGGACACATGCTCACAGAATGGGGCCCTTAAGTGCTGAAGTGTATAAATACAGTCTTTGCTCAGTTACAAAATTCACTACAAAATTCCAAACGGTCTCTGGAAGTAACGTCAGAACAAGAACTGTCCATCAGAAGCTTCATGAACTTGGTTTCCATGGGCAAGCAGTCAATGTTTGTCATTATGCCTCAGATCACCATGCATAATTCCAAGCATTGGCATGAACGTTGTAAAGCTCACTTGCATTGTACTCTCAAATTAGTGTAAACACATTCTCTGGAGTGACGAATCATGTGTCGCCATTTAGAAGTTTGAGAGAGGAGTATGGATTTGCCAGATACCAGCAGAACACTTTCTTCACAAATGTGTAACTGCAACTGTAAAATTTGGTTGAAGAAACATGACCTGGGACTGTTTTTCGTGGTTTGGGTTGGAAACCTTAGTTACAATGGAGGAACATCTTAATGTTACAGTATAAGACATTCTAAAGAATGATGTGCTTACAACTTTATGGTAACAGTTTAAAAATTGGTTTGCAGAGTTGGGTGTGGAAGAACATGACTTGAAATGCTGTCTATGAGCCAGGCCTCACCAAATTAATGCCATTGTGGCTGAATGAATGCAAATTCCCTACAGCCATATTTGCGATAGCCATCCCAGAAGAGTGGAGGCAGTTATAGCAGTAAAGAGAGGGACAGGTCTAAATTAAAGCATATGGTTTTGAATGACATGTTCAACCAGCACATATAGCAGTGCTATTTGGGTGTCCACATGCTTTTCGCCATATAGTGCATGAGACTCTTCTGGAGCACATTCAATTCAGTGTTATTTTATAGAAAACCAGTGCAAGAATTGCATCATTTCATAACCATGGGAATATTGCTTCTTAGGAGCCTACAAGTGAAATCATTACACCTCAGCCAGAACAATATTATGGCACATGTTGCTCATATTAAAGAACTAGCTTTGCCAATGCATATTTTGCTGGTTTAAAAAATATTTATATCAATAAAAACTAGCAAAATCACTCAATTTACTTTGGTTCATTTTAATTGAATAAGCAAACCCACAAAATTACAGGCTAATGTGTTCACACAAAATAAATGAATTGTAATGTAAGTGTGTAGAGAAATTAGACTTATTGACCAGTGTGGTATAGTCATGTTTTTCATTTACCTAAAAAACAAAAAGCACAAAATAAAGTATGTGGTTAAAGCTGGGTACACACTGACCGATACATTGGCCGATCAATTGATCGGCCAATGTTTCTGCTGCCCGTCGGGCAATGTGTACCCATGATATGTTGGTGAACGTCGGCGTACATAGTGTGTACCCACCATTACTTACCGCTAGTCACCCATCACTGACATTATAGACAGCATCGGGTTTTAAATACAATACAAGTTGATCTGGAAGGCCCACCTTAATTACATAATTCAGTTATCCCATCAACCTGTATATAGAGAAGGCCATTCTTGGCAGCCCGTTAAACTAATTAAATGAAATTAAACCTTAAGAACATAACAATGCATATTTACAGAGGATAGTATTACATTAACTCTAAGAAACCCAAAGCTGTACTTACATTTCTGTGGTATTTGGTAAAAGAATGATGCATATAGAATCTGTGCATGTAAACAATGGCAGTGTTTATGGTTAGCTGAGAACTGTAGATTGCGTTAGGGAAATTAGCAGCTACTTGGGAAGAAAACATGAACAAAAGAATCTCCTACACACTTACATCTCATTTATAGTATGGTGAACGGAAGGAATCTCTCTCATATAACAGAATATAAACAACTCTTATCTGATAGCAAAGTATAATGTTTCCTTTACATTAAACCAGTTTCCCAAACTCCGTCGTCAAAGCACCCCAATTCCCCTTTTACACCAGGGTCTACCCGGGTCGCAGATCAGTGTAAAAGGGTCCCTTAAAAATAACCCGGATCAAGTGACCCTGCAACCCAGCCCAGGTAGCTACCAGGGTCGGACCCAGGATGGACCTGGGTAATGGTGCAGTGCAAATGGCACAACCCGGGTTGTGAACGGGGCTGACCTGAGAATAACCCAGATCGATTGTGCTGTGTAAACGGTGTCTGACCTCGGTTGGAACCATGCCTGAAAATCCAGGTCAGACCAGGGTTTTTGGTGTTAAAGCAGTATAACAGTCCAGGTTTTAAGGATATCCTTGCTTGACCACAGGTGACTTAATTAGCACCTCAGTCAATTTGATATAACCACCTCTGCTCAACCATGAATCTCTCTAAAAAAAACTCCATCCTGAACCACTGAACATATTTGAAATACAAATACTAAAAGGATAGTATTAACAAACTACTAAAGCAATCTATTAAAAAAAATACAAAAAAACAGCAATAGAAGTAGATTAGGTTATTGTTAGAATTTAACAAATATGACAATTTGATAAACACCAACAGATAGTCAAAAACTAGTACTATGAACAGAAGGAAAATTACATTAGTTTCCATTCCACATTGAAAATATACTGGGACTATTGTCTGACTAAATCTACTTATTTACCAATCAATCTTGCATGGGGGAGCTACATTTTTCCACAACTAGTAAGGACAAATGGGACTAACCTTCAAAAGTGTTGGAAAACCATGGATCTAATCATCCCAATTACATCAAGATAACAAAATGTTATCATAAAACATGCATCATACAATGTACAGCAGTAGCAGCACATCTCTACCCAGACACAAAACAATGACATTTGGAAAATTAGCAGTAAAGAACGCCAGGGGAGAATACCGCAATTATACAGAACGCCAGGGCACAAAGGCCTAGTCAGTGTAACAGCACACTAGACCCCGGTGGTAATGGAACGGAGCAAGGGATAGGGTCCCCGTGTTACAGGACCCCAGAGTAAGAGGACATGGCCTCTGTGGAACAAGGCACTGGTGGCACAGTACCCCAGTAAAAGAAGATAAAGCCCAAGTGGTACAGGTCCACGGTGGTGAGAGGGCCCCAGGGGTACAGGATACCGGTGGTAAGGGCTCAGGGCCTTCGCGCCTAGCCACATCAGCAGCGGACACACAAAGAGCTTCTGGGCCGCAGATGCCTCCAACCTCCCCGGTGAACAAGCCGCTTCTGCCCCCGACCGCACACAGACCTCCCACCCCTCCCCAGAGATACCACGCTGAGCAGGGCAGGCACTAGGCCCCAATGACTGAAAAGGATACACATTAAGCCGCTGGCCCATGTCCTGGATCAGGTTGGCCGCTTGCTGCCGGTAGGAGAGCTCCTTGTCAGCCTCCAGCCCGCAGCGCCTGGACGGGCTGTTCTCCAGCTGATCCCGGGTGAAGAACCAGCGAGGGGTGGACGCTCGGCAGTCCGCCATAACCCAAACCTAGCCGAGCGGCCGTCAGCCGCCGAACCCCAGTGCGTCACAATCACCGGAAGTGCCGTAACAATGAGCCGGAAACGCGTTCCTCACGTGACCCGGTCACCAGCACGTAGTCACTCTCTTCCGCCCTCAAACTCTCTGAGTGCGCGGCGCCGCGAGACGACTTCATACATAGCAACCCCTAGCAACACGGGAAGTGGGCGGGGCTCGCTCGATGTCTCTATCACGTGACAAAGTAACAAGGGTTCCTGCTGTAAACTTGGGGGACGTGTGTGTGCAGATTAGATAGATAGATTAATTAGATAGATAGATAGATACTCAATCCTGTCCACAGTAATTGGGTCACATGTATACTGTGTCTGGCGACCACAATAATCACATTAAGAAGGGGAATGACAACCCAGCTATGAGGTGGATTTATGTTTCATAAATCATGTAGTACAACAACATTCCTACTAATATATAAAAATGAAATGTATGTTTGTTTCTCATTCAAGACCAAACCTTTAAATCAATTCACTTGACAATTTCTAATAATAATAGTTTACATAGACTATGGCCCATATTCAATTAGCCGCAAAGAGTTGATCCGCAATGTTTTCGCCACCTTCACGTGTTTTTCGGCTATACTTTTTCCCCGCACGCTCTCTCTAATCTCCGTATTCAATTCCAAAAGACGCGAAAAGGCAAACAGGCGAAATCATTTGAAAGTGAAACTGGCGAAAAGTCCCTAAGATTTTTGGGGACTTCAGTCTGTACCCCAGAAAAAACTGCATTAACATTATAAATCAATAGAAGTGTTCTACTAGCCCTAATAAAAGTGTTTTGTGTTCTTAAAGTGTCAGAATTGGCTGTTATATCGTATGTGCTGAAAAATTATAGAAAGCAATTTCTTTTGTGAAAAATAAGTACCGGGTTCAAATTTGGGGTACATGAAAATGGGTACTAGCATATTTTAATGTCTCTAAAGTGAAGATTAAAAATACACCTGCTGCAGCGTCGTGCAATCCCAAAAACACCTGTCCCATCCATATAGCCCCCCAAAGTACCAGGTCCCCCCACTTTTTACACATTTTCACCCCAAAATGACAAAAAAAGTTTAACTTTTTTGGACTGATTAGTCATTAGGGGGAATGTCCAAAGGATTCTGGACCAAATCCCCACATTTGCACCCCAAAATAGAGATTTTGCACTTCCAATTCGCCTGCCTATACATAGAGAAAACTTTTCACCTGTTTTTTTCCGCTTAGGTGAAATCTCCTGCAATTGAATACAGGGATAAGTTGAAAATAGGCGAAAAGTCCAATTCGGCCAAAACTTTTCTCCAAACGGCACTTCTCACGGCTAATTGAATACGGCCCTATGTGTTTTCCCATACTTCACACTCACATTCACCTTTTTTAGGTACCGATGTACCAGCTCTAATGCGCATGCGTGGCAAGGAACCCACCAAGCAGTGCACATAATAGGGAGAATTGTGCCACCAGTTACGCAGGCATTCAAGCTTGACCCAGAATATCTTACTTGAAATATAATGCACATTTAATTTTACACATACAATTAAAGACATATACAAACAAAATGTTCCATTCCAATGACTAATGCCATCCAAAAAAACATTTAGCACAATCAAATTGATAGTTAGCTTGTATCAGAAAGATGCTAAAGTCAAGTAAAGGTATCAGAGAGATAATAAGCTCAAGTAAAAAAATATATACACATACACAGGTTTCAGGCAATGTACTGCACAGCACAGTAAGTAAAGCTGGGTACACATTAGACCAGGCAATGTCAAACATGAGGGCTGCATGAGGACCAAATAAACAATTTATGCAGCCCAACAGTGTGGGCCCAAATACATATATATTTAAGAGGTTGGAGGTGCTTTTTAAGAAAAACTGCTCCAAAATCCCTTAATACATTTAAATGATACTAAAATAATGTGAAAGGTTGTGAAAACACGTGTTTTCACATTATTTTAGTGAAAATAATATTGATAAAATGCCAGCAGATTTTAGCTACAAACATACAATTAGGTGTTAACTGGTAAATATCTGCTGCTATGAAAAGGTACACAATATTATAAAGTCTAGAAACAATGATCTACATAAACAATTTAAGTCATGAAGTCTCCGTATTGGTGAAACCTGAACACAATACATAATAGACTCACTTCTGTAATGCAGATGGAGGTTTAATTGTGTATACATTCAACAGACAATAAGGCAGCACCTTTTTTTTTTTTTTTTAATCAAAATCTTATGGGACTGGCCAGCAATGTTGTGATTTATGTAGTATTTAACTTGTTTAACTGGTTCTTATCTATATTTGTATTGTTATAAGGAGGGGATTTATCAAAGCTCAGAGAGAGATAAAATTGTGAGAGAATAAAGTATTAACCAAACAGCTCCTAAAGGTGGGTACACACCTGACATATATCTGCAGATCGAGTGATGATGGTCGTTCATACACACTGAACAACCATCACTGCCTATGGCTATTCTGCAAGTATTCTCAAATAGTGTAATCTAGCAGTACAGAATACAATTGAATTATAGTTAATGACTGGATAGAACAGATTTATTTATTTATTAACAGTATCTTATATAGCGCAGCATATTCCGTTGCGCTTTACAATTGTAAACATTAATAGAACAAAACTGGGTAATAACAGACATATATAGGTAGGAAGGCCCTGCTCGCAAGCTTACGAACAGATGGTAAGTACCCAAGAGGAATGGATCCTGTAACATGCGAATAATAGCAGACGCAAATAGAATTTTTATTTTTTTAATTACAACACTTATAGTTTCACTTAGTCTCAGTCTCGTTTCAGACTAAAAAAGGCGTACAATGTAAAAATTCATGCATGAGCAAAATTGCAACGTGAGACTAAAAAATTAGCATATCGAGTTTCATACCAACTGATTAAGGTCCAATGTCTCAATCCTGCAAAGCATTTGGGAGAAAATGTAAAACTGTGGGCCTGATTCAGACCCGCTCGCAAGCGCTATGCGCTTGTGAGCGGGCCGATGGTAGCCCAGTGCGCACGCGCAAAAAGCACTCGCTCCGGCACTCGCATCCAAAAGGGGCAGCTGTCGATGTTGATTGACAGCTGCCCCGTTTGGAAGGCGGGGCGGGGGGGTGGCTGAGCAAACGGAGGCGTTCCTGCAGGAACACCTCCGTTTGTGGGCGGCCCTACTGACATCACTAGTGATGTCAGTAGGTGGACTTCCTGCTCTAATAGTGCAGGAAGTCCACTGGGGCTTGCGGCAACGAGACCCTACCGCAAGGGTTCCGTCGCAAGCCCGATGGTCGCGATGGTCTTGACCATCGTGACCATCATCATGGCCGCTCGCATAAGCTGTGGGTGGTAACCCACAGCTATGCGAGCGGCCAGGAGGCCGCAACAAAAACAAAACTCACGCCCTGATTCAGAGCGAGCGCTCGCTTTTTGCGACCGGCTCTGAATCAGGCCCTGTGTGTATAAAAACAAAGGCCCTCATTCAGAGCCGCTCGCTAGCGGCCGTACGCTCGTTCCGAGCGATGTTCGCACATCTGCACATGCGTACGGTTTTTAGTACGCATGCGCGAACCAGTCAGTGCGGCCGAAAATCGTTTGTACGCTATATAGCGAGTGCCTGCTACTTTGAGTGACAGAATGAGGCGTATGTGGGTGGTAACAGGGGAAGGTGTTTGAAAAAAGGGGAGTGGAATTCGAACGCAGGCGTGCTTAAAGGTCAAAACGGGCGTTTTAAGGGAGTGCATAATTAATACAGCAGCGTCATTGACCACGTCACTTGGTTTTTTTTAACTCAGAACTGCTCGCAAAATAGCGGTTGACAAAACCAACCACAAGAATAGCGAGCAGTTCATACGCTGTACGATGTACTCGATTAATCTAATAAATAGTGGACATGACGTATGGTGCGAGCGGCCAGGGGGCGTTTTTATCAAATAAACGAGCGTATGTTTTGCTCGCTCGTTCAGACTTAGAGGTGTGAACAGACTGCAATTTGCGAACGGATCATTTGAATAGCCACCCCTTGTTTTTGAACGAACGACCGCAAATAGCGAACGGCTCTGAATCAGGCCCAAAGATGTTATAGGATTGGGACCAAATGCCTTTTGTTTTGCCTTTAAAAATTTCAGGTTTAAACACAAGTGAAACCGCATATCAGATGAATGCAACGTTGTCACTTGCATTCGGGAGGTCACTGCATTGATTTCAGAGTGTACAAATTGTGTTCTACTAATTTAATGGAGCCAGGAGAGTTTGGAAAACTGCAATATTGCCGCAAATCTATAGAATGCAAATAATATGGCGAGTGGATTTGTTTCACTGGGAACAATGGGCGTAATTCAATTCAGCGCGATGCTGAATAGCCTCGGGAGGGAGCTCCCGGATCTATTCAACTCAGCGCGCTGTTAAATCGGAGAATGCCGGTTCTCGTGACTTAACCTGGGTGGTTAATCGCGAGAACCGGCATTCTCTGACTAAATTGTCGGCCGCGCGTCTGTTAGTGGTCCGCTAAGCCGGCAAACAGCTGCGCACACGGCACTTTTGTCGGATTTCTCCTCGCATCCCCAGGGGGGTGCAAGAAGAAATCTTTTAGGCCGCCCAAACTGCACAGTGAATTGAATAGCTTCGGGAGCTCCCTCCCAGGGCTATTCAATATCACTTTGAATTGAATTCCCCCCAATGATTTCAATTCTAAGACCTGTTTTTGTGCCAATGTTAAGAAGTGTAACACACAAAATTGAAGCCAGTCGATATGTGTCAAACAGTTCACAGAAACTTTTCTCAAGTTAGTCACCAGTCAGTGTTACTATCCCATTGTTAATTTGAGTTTCACACATACAGTACTGTTTACAAAACAAGTGTACATTAGTAATACAGTACCTAGATTAAGGCAAAGGACCCCTCAGGCATATTCTAATGGATCCTACATTCACACCCATTTATAGTTCCCAGTTACCAAGACATTTAATAAACTAACAGTATTTAACATATATGGAAGCAGTTGTGAACTGCGGGATATAAATGTATACTGTATATGAAATGCGGATTATAAATGTATTTATGAAGTTCTGCAATCATTCAAAGTTTCTTCGGTCAAGCCCAAGAAATTCCAATGCATTTACAGCCAGTAGTTTGTCCTGTAAAATATAATAATAATAAAAATTGTTTTATAGCTGTGATTTAACAGTATATTCTACATTTCGTAAGGTATTAATAAAAAAATATCTATTTTTTTTAATTGGAAATTTTTATTTGTCAGCCATGGTAGATTGACGATCAAACACAATTGTGGTTGCCAATTGTGATGTGCCACAATTGTCGGCACATCTGTTTAACTTAATGCCACAGGAGATAATTACAGTTTGTTGTGGATATGTAATAGTAACTGGCTTTCTTAATTAATGTATTTATTTTTGTAGATTTTTTTCACATTTATATTTTTATTAACTATTATATTTGAACATTTTAAAAATAAGTTTTTAACAATTATTAGGTGTTGTCAAAGTTTTGTCATGGTGACATAAAGTTTGGGACCTAGTAAAATACAAATTGGAGTAATCTTATGAACTCTGAGTAGGCTTTACATAATTTTTCCCCAAAAGGTTGAACAAGATCCAGTATTGAAAACTGTAGTGGTCGCCCTCTAGATGTTCAGAACTACAAGTGGTAGACAAGACAGCACTTTTAATTAAGAAACCGTAAAAGATCATAAAGATTGTATGCAGTTTTAGTATGCAACATATTCTTTCTCACTCTTGCCCGCAATGAAGGGACAGAAGTGGACCAGGAGTGGGGGAGGGGGGGGGGGGGCAGGTAAGTATAGTGGGGCAGGAGGGGGTGGGGAGGGGGGGCAGAGTGGGAGTGGCTGTGATAATTTTATCAGTTTTTTCGGTTACACCGGTTAAGGTGCCTCTCGATAACTGATCCAATTTTACGGTGGCCCATAAAGTGGAAAAATATGACTTCTACAAAGAGCAACTAGACCTGAGTCTAGTTCAGTGATTCCCAACCTCGGTCCTCAAGGCACACTAACAGTCCTGGTTTTAGTGATATCCATGCGTAAGTACAGATGGTTAAATCAAAAAAACTGAGGTACTAATTAAGTCACCTGTGCTCAACTATGGCTATCCTTAAAACCTGGACTGTTAGTGTGCCTTGAGGACCGTGGTTGGGAATCACTGGTCTAGTTTGACAGCTCTGGTGATTGAACGGATCAACTGCGGCCTAGTTGCTGCAGTTAGCTGAGGTAAACACACAATGGCATATTCATGTCACTGGTATGTTCAGGCAACGTTCCATGTCTACTCTGTTTGCCATGTTAACCTAAAGTAACCACTTTTGCAGTCTGAAAACCTACCTGTGTTTTTGCAGCTTTATGTTACTGCTATAATTGAAGACTTATCGAATATGCTCATTTTATCTCAAGCAAGTTTACATTTAGGGCCTGATTTACTACTGATCGCAACTGCGATTACGCATGCAATCGGCCGATTGTTGCATTCTGCGCATGCATTTGCATTGCAGTGTGCGAACCGGCCACTGCGATCGGGACTGCGATCGCAATGACTACACAGACCCATCGCAAAGTGATTGACAGAAAGCAACGTTTGTGGGAGGTGAAGGGGGGGTGGTTGGCGAGAGGCAGGCATGCCAGTGCGTTTGAACACCATTGCAGGGGCGTGCATAAATTATCCACTGCGATGCCTTACGCAGCTTGAGCACTCATAGCGTGCGCTGAAGTTAGCAATTTCTGAGTAAGGTCAGAGCTTGTGCAAGTGTGCGTGAGGCTGTGATGGTACTCGATTGTACCAATGCTTTCACAGTGCAGCTAAACATTACGGATGTGTGTAGGGTAAAGTGGGCATCCTTCTGTAGTCCTGCGGCGGCATTGCGATCGCAATGGATTAGCATACTATCGCAGTGAGACTGTGGGTCTCATTCAGACCCGCTCGCGACCGCAGGACGCTCGCAAGCAGGTCGATGGTACCCGCGTACGACGGAGGGAGCTCCATCGTGCACATGCGCGAGACCCGAATAACGACGGCCAAGCCGTCGTTATGGGTCTCACACTAAAGGGGGCATGCTGTCGATGGTGACTGACAGCACGCCCCCTTTAGTCGGCGTGCCGGGGGCGTGGTTGCCAGACGGAGGGGTTCCCATGGGAACGCCTACCGTCTGGGTCCGGCCCCACTGACATCACTAGTGATGTCAGTGGGAGTGATTTTGGCTCTGATAGAGCCAAAATCACTCCTGGGCTTGCGGCAGCAGGACAAACCGCAGGGTCTCGTCGCAAGCCCGATGGTCGCGATGGTCTTGACCATCGCGACCATCATCATGGACGCTCGCATAAGCTGTGAGTGGTCACCCACAGCTATGCGAGCGTCCAAGAGGCCACTCCATTTTCAGGTAAGAGGGCCCTGATTCAGAGCGAGCGCTCTGGCCAGAGCGTCCGGCTCTGAATCAGGCCCTGTGTGCGTTAGGGCTATTGCGATCGTAGTTGCAGTTGGTTGTGAATCAAACCCTTAATTTACATATTTAAGTTAAGTAGAAATGTCAAACTTTTAGCATTTTGGGTCCTGATACAATATTATTCTTTAAATGTCTGTAGTGGAAAATACAAGCCAGTTGAATCTGCTTAAATCCACATGATAAATATGAAATCTGCAGAAAAACAAATATATATAGGTGTGTCTTTTTTTGCTGAAGCTCGCATCTACGGATCTTTCAGTACAGCAATATTTTCTGATATAATTTCCATATATTCCGTGCATTATAAACTGTTTGCTTAATGACATATACTAATAATAATGATAACAATTAAAAATGTTAAACCATACTTTTAGTTTTTCATCAAATTCTTCCATTGATTCAATCAGGAGTCCTGGGATGTGCTCTCCTAGTGGGAAGGGATAATCAGTCCCCAAAAGCACTTTGTCCTATGTATGGAAAAAAAAAATCTGTATAGTTTTTCAGACAACCTACAAGTTTGTTTTTCATATGTGTACCCGGCCGACCCACGATGCGACGAATGACATATTGTGCGGTCGTTTGACAAAACCTATTCTGGTGAACGAACGCACTATATGTCATTCACCAGCCGCATCAACAACCATGGGGTCGTTCATCAATTTGACAGATCTGGATTCTGATATTCGGGATGCCGACACCGGTATCCTGATCTCCTTCGGGATAGCGTCGGTTGTATTTTGCCGGGCGGCGGGATTCCGGCGTCAGTATATCGGCGGCTGGCATCCCGTCTGCTAGCATATTAACTACATCTCGTTCTGTAAATAGTCGTTTGTTCACGTTTGCATCAGGCCCTATATTTACAGACAAATTTTACATAGGTCCTGTCTTACGCTTTGCTTTAAATGGTAAACAATTTTTTCTGTTGCTTTAGCCAACAAAATGGTTACACATGGTATTTATCAAAACATGGAGAGAGAAAAAATTGTGAGAGATAAAGTACCAACTGTAATTTTTCAAGCAGCCTGTAAAATGTAAGTTAGAAGCTGATTGGTTGGTACTTTATCTCTCACAATTTTATCTCTCTCCAAGCTTTGATAACTACCCTAATCACTGAAATCACAGAAATTTAGGATAAATTGATTGTTAGTGACCCTTAAGGTGCCTACACACTTGGCGATATTTTACCCGATCTGGCCGATTCCGAAGCATCGGAAGGACAGATCATGTAAAATATACCCAAATCGTGAGTCCCCACTCACGATCACGATGCGATGCGCGTCCCCGCTGGTCGCACATCGCATCGTCAGATCTACCGTGCTGTAGGGCAGATCTGCCAATCTGGGGCACAATGCACTGGAAAAGTCTGGATGCACGATAGATCGTTTGTAAATTGGACACTTTAACCACTTGCCTGGCATGGTCGTATTGGATACGACCATACCAGACTGGGCTTTCCCTGACATGGTCGTATCTGATATGACCAGTCAAGAAAGCTCTGTGGGCGGCTGCTGGAAAATTATTTTCTAGCAGCCGCCAATCACAGAGGGACCTCCTGGTCCCTCTGCACACTGTCCCTCCCCGTGGGCTGGCCGATCACTGCTAGCAGTGATTGGACAGCCCAACGAAGGCGCACCCACCCCCGACAGCAGCCCGGCGGCTGCTGACTGGGGCAAAGAAGGCAGCGCTGATAGCGCTGTCCTTCTCTCCCTTCCCCTTCTGGAGAGCAGCCGCCGACAGGGCAGAGAAGGCAGTGCTGATAGCGTTGTCCTTCTCTCCCACCTCCGGAGCTAGCAGCAGCCCGGCAGCTGATGGCAGAGCAGCCGCCGGGCAGAGAAGGACAGTGCTATCAGCGCTGTCCTTCTCTCTCTCTCCACCCCACCGCCCTGTTAGCGGCTCCCCAGCGGCTGCAAATAGTAGAGGGAGCAGCCGCTGGCCAAGGAGCCAACCCCTTCTCTCCCTCCTCCATTTATGCAACCCCACCCCATATATATATATATATATATATATACAGTCAGGTGCATAAATATTGGGACATTAACAGAATTTTCATATTTTGGCCTCTATTCACCACCACAATGGCTCTGAAATGAAACAAACAAGATGTGCTTTAACTGCAGACTTTCAGATTTAATTTGAGGGTAGTTACATCCAAATCAGGTGAACGGTGTAGGAATTACAATGGTTTCTATATGTGCCTCCCACTTTTTAAGGGGCCAAAAGTAATGGGACAAACTAAACAATCCTAAATCTAACTTTCACTTTTTAATACTTTGTTGCAAATCCTTTGCAGGCAATTACAGCATGAAGTCTGGAACGCATAGACATCACCAGACGCTGGGTTTCATCCCTGGTGATGCTCTGCCAGGCCTCTACTGCAAATGTCTTCAGTTCCTGCTTGTTCTTGGGGCATTTTCCCTTCAGTTTTGTCTTCATCAAGTGAAATGCATGCTCAATCGGATTCAGGTCAGGGGATTGACTTGGCCATTGCATAACATTCCACTTTTTAGCCTTAAAAAACTCTTTGGTTGCTTTTGCAGTATGCTTCGGGTCATTGTCCATCTGCACTGTGAAGCACTGTCCAATGAGTTCTGAAGCATTTGACTGAATATGAGCATATAATATTGCCCGAAACACTTCAGAATTCATTCTGCTGCTTTTGTCAGCAGTCACATCATCAATAAATACAAGGGAACCAGTTCCATTGGCAGCCATACATGCCCACGCCATGACACTACCACCACCATGCTTCACTGATGAGGTGGTATGTTTTGGATCATGAGCAGTTCCTTTCCTTCTCTTCTCTTCCCATCACTCTGGTACAAGTTGATCTTTGTCTCATCTGTCGATAGGATGTTGTTCCAGAACTGTAATGGCTTTTTTAGATGTTGTTTGGCAAACTCTAATCTGGTCTTCCTGTTTTTGTGGCTCACCAATGGTTTGCATCTTGTGGTGAACCCTCTATATTCACTCTTGTGAAGTCTTCTCTTGATTGTTGACTTTGACACATATACATCTACCTCCTGGAGAGTGTTCTTGATTTGGCTAACTGTTGTGAAGAGGTTTTTCTTCACAAGGGAAATAATTCTTTTGTCATCCACCACAGTTGCTTTCCGTGGTCTTCCGGTTCTTTTGGTGTTGCTGAGCTCTCCGGTGCGTTCTCTCTTTTTAAGAATGTTCCAAACAGTTGATTTGGCCACACCTAATGTTTTTGCTATCTCTCTGATGGGTTTGTTTTGATTTTTCAGACTAATGATGGCTTGCTTCACTGATAGTGACAGCTCTTTGGATATCATATTGAGAGTTGACAGCAACTGATTCCAAATGCAATTGTCACACCTAGAATCAACTCCAGACCTTTTGCCTGCTTAATTGATAATGAAATAACGAGGGAATAGCTCACACCTGTCCATGAAATAGCTTTTGAGTTGATAGTCCCATTACTTTTGGCCCCTTAAAAAGTGGGAGGCACATATTGAAACTGTTGTAATTCCTACACCGTTCACCCGATTTGGATGTAATTACCCTCAAATGAAATCTGAAAGTCTGCAGTTAAAGCACATCTTTTTTTTTCATTTCAAAGCCATTATGGTGGTGAATAGAGGACAAAATATGAAAATTCTGTCAATGTCCCAATATGTATGGACCTGACTGTATATAAACAGCAAAGCCCTAGATGTATGTGTATATATATATATATACATACATATACGCACTATATATATGTGTGTGTATATATATATATATATAAAATGTGTGTGTGTGTATATATATATATATATATACACACACCCATACACACGTGTGATCTATACACATGGATATATACATATACTGTGTATATACAGTATGTATATATATATATATATATATATACATGTGTATGCGCGCATATATATATATATATATTCATAGTGTGTGTGGAACCCCAACCGATGTCAAACAATAGATTGTTTCTATCGATGGTTGAATCTATCGGCCATCGATGGTACAGCTGTCAATGACCAGAACTACAGTATACCATAAAAATTGAAATTTTTATGGTATATGGTGTTTAAAAAAAAAAATTGCGTTGAAATAGTTTTAAAAAGATGTTCTTGACCTAATTCAATCATAAAAAAACCCGACAATTTCGGAGCGGTTTTTGGAAAAAAAATTAGTCAGTTAAATGGTTAAACACCAAATCGTGTGCAGAGCTGCTGGAAGGGAGCTTCAAGGGAAATCCTATACATCGTGGGATCGTGTGCAGATCGCCAAGTGTGTAGGCACTTTAGAATATGGCACATTAAATCAAACATTCATTCCTAGCAATAAATTCTTTAAAGACTTTTAACTATATTCATTAATCAGCATCAACGACAGAAATTTGGAAGACTGATTGAGCGACTTTATAAATAATTTCCGATAAGATTTATTCTAGTCTCTTGTTGCAACACAGTAATTATATGCTGACAGATACATAACTAACAGTTAATATGGACAGTAGGATTTGTAGCTTCCTAAAACACCAAGCAGTTGTTACTGTATGATGCAGGGCCGGATTTCACGCTGTCCATCCTAGGCGCACGCCTAGGGCCCGGCGGGACCCAAGGGGCCCGTGGACGGGCCCCTTTGCCTGAAGATATCCCCGATCACAGCGCTCCCAGAGGAGCACTGCGCGAGTACCGCGTGACGTCATGAGGTAACGCGGTCCCGCCTCCACTCCCAGAGAGTCCCGCGCGGCTGTCGGAGAGGAAGCCTGTGTGTCCGCTGCCGCCTGCACGCGGCAAGAAGGAATGGTGTGTGTGCACACTGCACATGTTAACTCACCAGAGACCCGCCGCCCTGTCCCTCCCAGCTGATCCATCCTCATCCAGCTAGCCCCGCTGTGACCCGCCCCAGCAGCCACTCTGTCAGCCTTCCAGGCCCTCCGCCGTCCACCAGCAGCAAACAGCAGCAGTGGAGCACCCAAGGCCAGGCAGATAGGGAATTGTATTACATATACAGTATATATGTACTGCATGTGTATATATATATATATATATATGTGTGTACTGTATGTATATACCTATATTAATGTGCACTGTATGTATATATATATACATAAATATATATATATGTGTACTGTATGTATGTATATGCATATATGTATACGTGTACTGTATGTATTATGTATATATATATATATATGTGTGTACTGTATGTATTATGTATATATATGTGTACTGTATGTATTATGTATATATATATGTACTGTATATATATATATATATATATATGTGTGTGTACTGTATGTATATATTAGGGGTGAGCGGGTTCGGATTTCTGAAATCCGAACCCCCCCGAGCCCCCCCGATCCGAGTCCGATCCGAGTCAGGCTCGACTTTTCCCGCCTGACTCGGATCTGAAATCGAGGCAAAACGTCATCATCCCGCCTTCCGAGTCTCGCGGGCTTTGGATCCTATATAAGGTACCCGCGTCGGCGCCATTTTCTCACTCGGCTATGGACAGTGAAGAGGGAGGGTGGGAGTTAGGGCTGGCTGGGCTGTGTAGTGTAGTGTAGTGTAGTGCTGCTGTTGTCCACTACTTCAAAGTCCATAGGGGCTGGCTGTGTTGTGCTGTGCTGCTGTTGTTAATAGGGGCTGTGTCCACTACTTCAAAGTCCATAGGGGCTGGCTGGACTGTGCTGTCAGTTCTCCATAGGGGCTGTGTCCACTCCAAAGTCCTGTGCAGTGTCCCAGTCCTAAAGGGGTGCTGTAGTGTTGTCCAGGGGGTGCTCTGTCCATCAGGGGTGCTCCCCCCAAGTGCTAAAAAAATTATATATTTTCTGTGTTTGTGAATTGTGTGCGCAGTAGCCGTACGTGCATCAACAAAGTAGTGCCAAGTGTGCGCCTGTGTCATAAGTAAAGGGCCGGCTGGCTTGACCGTTAAAGGGTGCTGTAACCCCCAAAGTACACTCCAGTCCAAACCAGAAAAAAAAATATTTTCTGTGTTTGTGAATTGTGTGCGCAGTAGCCGCACGTGCATCAACAAAGTAGTGCCAAGCGTGCGCCTGTGTCATAAGTAAAGGGCCGGCTGGCTTGACCGTTAAAGGGTGCTGTAACCCCCAAAGTACACTCCAGTCCAAACCAAAAGAAAAATTATTTTCTGTGTTTGTGAATTGTGTGCGCAGTAGCCGCACGTGCATCAACAAAGTAGTGCCAAGCGTGCGCCTGTGTCATAAGTAAAGGGCCGGCTGGCTTGACCGTTAAAGGGTGCTGTAACCCCCAAAGTACACTCCAGTCCAAACCTAAAAAAAAATTATTTTCTGTGTTTGTGACTTGTGTGCACTGTGGCTGCACGTGCATCAACAAAAGAGCAGCGCCAAGCGTGCGCCTGTGTCCCATAAGTAAAGAGCCGGCTGGCTCATTTCTTAAAGGGTGGTGTAACCCACAAAGTGCACTACTCTTCAGCAAAAATAAAAAAATATTTTCTGTGTTTGTGTGCGCTTTAGCCACATGTATATATCAATATAACATAAATGGAGGACCAAACTTTCTCCGATAAAAATAAAATAGGGAAAGATCAAGAACCACTTCCTCCTAGTGCTGTTGCTGCTGCTGGGAGTTGTTCATCATCCCAGAGAGGAAGTAGGAACATCACTACTTTTACTAAACAATTGACCCTCCAACAGTCCCTAGCGATGAGGATGAAGTACGACAGCAGTCATCCTGAAGCAAAACGTATAACTGAGGCCTTGACTGCTATGTTGGTGTTAGATGTGCGTCCGGTATCCGCCATTAGTGCAGTGGGATTTAGACAATTGATGGAGGTAGTGTGTCCCCGGTTCCAAATCCCGTCTAGATTCCACCTGCATCCTCAAAGCAGCAGCGACAAGCGTGCATCTGTCTGTTAAAGGGTGGTGACACCCTCAAAGTGTGCTACACAAGCAATAAAAATATTCTTCTTTTTTCTGTCTTTGTGAAATGTGTGGGCTGTAGCTGCACCTGCATCCTTAAAGCAGCAGCGACAAGCGTGCGTCTGTCTGTTAAAGGGTGGTGACACCCTCAAAGTGTGCTACACAAACAATAAAAATATTCTTTTTTTTTCTGTCTTTGTGAATTGTGTGGGCTGTAGCCGCACTTGCATCCTCAAAGCAGCAGCGACAAGCGTGCGTCTGTCTGTTAAAGGGTGGTGACACCCTCAAAGTGTGCTACACAAACAATAAAAATGTTCTTCTTCTTTTTTCTGTCTTTGTGAATTGTGTGGGCTGTAGCCGCACTTGCATCCTCAAAGCAGCAGCGACAAGCGTGCGTCTGTCTGTTAAAGGGTGGTGTAACCCTCAAAGTGCGCTCCACAAACAATAAAAATATTCTTTTTTTTTCTGTCTTTGTGAATTGTGTGGGCTGTAGCCGCACTTGCATCCTCAAAGCAGCAGCGACAAGCGTGCGTCTGTCTGTTAAAGGATTACATCGGTGACAGCATCCAAGTAGGCATGTCAGACAGTCCGTACCTGTACTGGCAGGAAAAAGAAGCAATTTGGAGGTCCCTGTACAAACTGGCTCTATTTTACCTGAGTTGCCCCCCCTCCAGTGTGTACTCCGAAAGAGTGTTTAGTGCAGCCGGGAACCTTGTCAGCGAAAGGCGTAGGAGGTTGCTTCCACAAAATGTGGAGAAGATGATGTTCATAAAATGAATTATCAACTCTTCCAGGGAGACCAGCCTCCAGAACGTACAGAGGGACCTGTGGTTGTGGATTCCAGCGGGGACGAATTAATACTCTGTGAGGATGAGGATGTACACAACACTGAAGAGGGTGAGGAATCGGTGGATGAGGAGGATGAGGACGACATCTTGCCTCCGTAGAGCCAGTTTGTGCAGGGACAGATTAATTGCCAGCTTGTTTTGTGGGGGCCCAAACGAACCAATCATTTCAGCCACAGTCGTGTGGCAGACCCTGGCGCTGAAATGTTTGGTTTGTTAAAGTGTGCATGTCCTGTTTATACAACATAAGGGTGGGTGGAAGGGCCCAAGGACAATTCCATCTTGCACCTCTTTTTTTTCTTTGCATTATGTATAGTTTGGGGCCTAGTTTTTCAAACTGCCATCCTGTCTGCCACTGCAGTGTCACTCCTAGATGGACCACGTGTTTGTGCCGCCCACTCGTATCTCTTAGCATAGTCATCCAGCTACCTCGGTGCAACCTTTTGGACATAAAAACACTATTGTGAGGTGTGAGGTGTTCAGAATAGACTGGAAATGAGTGGAAATTAAGGTTATTGAGGTTAATAATAGCATAGGAGCAGAAAAACCCACAAATTCTGTGATTTTAGCTGTTTTTATGCTTTTTTTCAAAAAAATACAGATCCAAAACACAAAACCCAGAACCCAAAACACGGAAGGGTGGTTTTGGCAAAACCAATCCAGATCCAAAACACGAAGAAAGATCCAGATCCAAAACCAAAACACGAAAAGTGGCCGGTGCACACCCCTAGTATATATCTATATTAATGTGCACTGTATGTGTATATATATATATATTTATGTGTGTATATATATATATATATATATATATATATGTGTGTACTGTATGTATACACATGTATATGTGTACTGTTTGAATGTATATGCATATATGTATATGTGTACTGTATGTATTATGTATATATATATATATGTGTACTGTATGTGTTATGTATATATATATATATATATATATATTTACTGTATGTATATGTGTATATATATATGTGTGTGTATATATGCATGTATATATATTTATATACAGACGGATGGTGCAGCACTTCATGTGCTTAATAGAATCCATTAAGTGTATGGAGTGCAGCACCATCCGTCTGTATTTGTGAGTAACATGCGCATCCTGCCACTTAGATGTTCGTTTAGGAGAGCTGGACCACACAACTATGTATATATATATATATATATATATATATATATAATTATATATATGCGTATATCTCACTGGGAATAATTATATATATATATGTTTTTGCTTTTTTCTCTCATCTAGTGACATTGTAAAGACCGTGTATATCCAGTAGGTATCACTAGGTCAAGACTTGACCTAGTGACACCTACTGGATATATGCACAGTTTTTACATTGTGTATATATATATATATATATATATATATATATATCACACACACACACATATTATATAATGTTTTGATGTCCGTAATGTTTAAATCTTTAAAAAGTTTAATATAAGGAGGAAAAGCTAAAAAAATTAGGTAAGGGCATGAATCATTAGCTCACAAATAGTGGTATGGATTGTTTGAGGGAGGGGGCCCCAAACTAGTACCTTGCCTAGGGCCCCATGAGGTCTAAATCCGGCTCTGGTATGATGGCTAATCAGGCATACTTAACCAGTATGATGGTTTATTAGTAACAGCGGTAAACAATGTGGTCATAGTAGTAGGCAATAATAACAAGACTCTGATGGGAGATTTGTGCCGTCATTGTGGTAGTGTTGCGAACAATCTCTCATAAAGTCACCCCAGCATTATTTGGGAGTAGATAGCACCGGAGCACTTCCCACTCCGACACTCCCCTTTCTCCTTGATCAGGGCTGTCTCCAGTTACACATAAATATTGCACATTTTATCTAGAAATTTTTCAGTGAAGTCCTCCTGTAACCAAAAACATGGGGTTAATGAATGAAACGATAAACAGTGAAAGATATCCACGTTTAAATATATTTCAGTCCACGTTTTCTCAGGAACACAATTAGAAGCCTATTCATTTTCACTAATGGGCCCGTTACACATCTGGAAACGCTAGTTCCACCATGCTTAACTAATGGTCCCATTGATTATTAGGGGCCCCATATGGAGGCCTAATATTCAGCAAGCTCCTAAAAACTTAAAGTTTTCGAAGTTTGCTTGCGAGAATCAACGCCATCTTCAAATGGCGCTGATTCCCGGTGCCCTGCTACTTCCAATAGGAAAGAGGTTCAGGGGTTGCAAAGTGGAATCTCTGCCTCCTCCACTGTGAGTGACCTGTGGCTATACGCATTCATGACCTCAGTCGAATTGGATACTTAATTATCGTACCCCTATGATGAATAGGCCCTTTAGTAATTGTGACATCAGTCCCTTCATTGACATATCAGCGGCACTATCTTCGCTTGCTGCATAGATTACACTGATAGACCTTTTCTCCTCTAATTCAAGTATGAAGTGGTGCCTTATAAAAAATGTTTTTGGACACATGGCATCCCCGGTTCCTCTCACTACCAATATTTACAAATTCGCCATTTTGTCACCTCATCGTTTTCAGCTCTCCCGCCTCGAACTCCTCCTATAAGACTTTGCATATATAGACCTGCTGATAGGGGTACTATATCCTTTCTTTACCATTCTATTTTGACATTGGAGTCCCCCTCACTATACACGAACTAGCATGGGAAGCAGACTTGGGACATCCATTAGGCGACGATACTTGGGAAACAATACGTCTCGCTATTTCTAAATATTCTCTCAGTGTGGCTATCCGAGAAAATTCATATAAAGTTTTCACTAGATGGTATGTGGTTCCAGAACGCCTTCATCAAATGTTTTCTAATACTTCTGACCTGTGTTGGAGACATTGTGGCCAAACTGGCACATTTTATCATACTTTATGGACCTGCCCAAAAATTATTCCATTCTGGAACATGGTCCGCTCCCTTATATCGTTAGTTGTGACCCTACCTTTCTCTCTCTCCCCTACCAACTTATTACTTTGTGCCCCAGTTGACCAGGCTTCCAAAAACACCAACAAATTGATCCTTCACATCTCCTGTGCAGCCAAATATCAATTGGCACATAATTGGAAAAAAACGTCAAGAACTCCTGAATAGAATCTGGTTTATATCTAATATGGAGTACACTACTAGTCTTTTGAATACAGTGGAAAAGTTTCATTTAATTTGGTCTTCCTGGTACTCCGCTCAAGCGGTTACCCTTCCCGGTCTCATGCAGGCCCGCCAAGAGCCACGGTGGGCCCGGGTAACAGGGGGCGTGACCTAATCGTGGGAGGCGTGGCCACGCCACCTTCCCGGAAAAAAAAAAGCTTTGCAGTGCCGCGAAGGAAACGCGGGCCCGGGTAATCTGTACCCGCTCCCCCCCTCTCGGCGCCCCTGGTCTCATGTGAACTGTGGTCTATAATTTCACTCCTGCTTACTTTTCTGTGTGTCCTCCTGGCTCGCTTATACTCCCTCCTTTCCTTCCCCATCTTCTCTCTCTTCCTTTTTCCTGAAATATCCAACTGTTACACTTTATTTTTTATCAAATTTATTTTCAGTATTTTCAGTGATATTTATGATGCTGTCCCTTTCAACTATTATATTGTTGAGGAATCTTTATTATGTCGCTTATTGTGTTTATTTTTTTTCTTTCAATGTGATTTTTTCTATTGCTCAATATGTTCATATATGTTTTCTCTTTATCTAGATTTTATATCTATTGAGATGTCATACTGTTTTGTTGTTTATTTCTATAAATCTAATCATCGATTAAAAAAAATAAATAAATTTTTTTGGACCGTCTATGGTCCTTGGTACTAGAGGACAAGTCAATCGCACCCTTGTTGTCACACGCAATGCTGGTAGACTCATCTCGGCAAAGAAGACTTAACTCACACAAATTCACTTTTAACTATAGGGCTTTCTTGGCTGCTCTGTAGGTGCCATGTATTTAGCCTCATGTATTTTACCTGTACCTGCTAGTACAAATAGGTATCTCCTATTAGGACTATGGTCATCCTAATCTGATCCCCAGTCGGAATCACAGAAAGTTTTTTTCAGACTTAAAATTAAATTTTAAGGAACGCACTTTAAATATCTCAGGATTATTTTAACTGCAATCCAGTGTTGTTTTCCAGGATTAATTAATTGCAAATTGGCTCACCTAGCTCACAGCATGTGTGATGTCTGTACGAGTCCCAATGCTTGCATACATTAAACAACCAATAGCACTCTGAAAAGGAACATTCTTAAATTCTATCTCTGCCTCGCTTTTTGGTGACATGGCTGATTTTTGTGCGTGTCAATGGGAGTTCTGATTGGTTTTGCTTCTGTCATTGCATACTTGGTAGGTATTGCTTAATTATATCCTTGTTGATCGATTATGACAGTTCCAGTACTGAAGTTATGTAAAGCTATACTTGCCTACCCTCCCCTGTGGCGCTCTCGGCCACCAGGAAAGGTCGGACTTGTATCCCAGGGGCTGGGGCCACCTGGCTCTGATCATTCACTTCCCCGGTGAAGTGAGCAGCACACACAGCCAATGACGCAATTATTGTTGAATCGCATCATCATGGCTCCACCCCCGCTACACAATGCCGGTAATCTCGGCATTACATAGCGGGTGGCAGGGCTACGATGACGTGATATGGATGTCACGTCCCCAGACACACCCTCCTCAGCCGAGCCCTGCACTCCTCCGCCCCCAGACCCGCCCTCCGCTGAGCCAGCACAGTGCAGACCTGGCTGGTCGGCAAGTATGCCTTGAGCCTAACAAGTGATGTGCAGGCCTTAGGTCTTTTAACTTTAATTTTTCTTCCAACAGGTGCTTGACACTTGGTATGTGGTTCTCCTGACCTGCTAGCAACAAATCATCCACATTTACAACCATAATGAACAATTTTTGCTGAATTGTCTTATGGTACAGACCGTGATCAGTCTCTGAATGCACAAATGTCCATCTCTTAAAGTACAGCATCTAGCTTAATGTACCAACAACGACCACTCTGTTTTAGACCATACAATTACTTTTTTAAAATGTCCTCATTGTAATGCTCAGGGGGTTCCATATAGGCAAGCTTTATAATGGGCAGTAGTTCCGTCTGTATTTAACTTTTTATAAAAAAAACATTGTTTCTGACTGTCTTACGGTGGCTCAGCCTGTCAACAACTGTCTATGTATTGTTATCATCCAATGATGGCAGCTCTTTATCTATTGCTGAATTCTATTTATCCCAGGCGTTGCTTGACTTTGCCTCTTGGATATTTTGCAGTTCACAGAAAACAATATTTGCAAAATCCTCATAATATCTCCTAGCGATTTTTCCTTTGTTGCTTCTCACAGAACTGCTCTGTGATTGGTTGTCCACATTAGCAGTCTCAAACACAGACAAGTTGCCAGCATATCCAGTGTAATAAACTTCTGCTGAAGTTCTCGTTCTATTTTCACATTAGGTGGTGCTGTTACATAGAACACCACATCCCTGGAAATTATAAAGGTGCCCACACACAGCGACATTTTACACGATTTGGCCGATTTCGACGAATCGTGACGACAAATTGGCTAAAAAAAGTACAAATCGTGAGTTTATACTCACGAGCACGATGCCGATGCGCGTCCCCGCTTGACGTATATCGCATCTTCTGATCTGCCGTGCTGTAGGGCAGATTAGCCAACCATGAACACGATGGAAGCCGATCGTGAGGGTTTTTTTCCTCAAGATGAATCGTACGATTCATCCCACAATGCGGAATTTGACTGACAGAAGCCTGGACACGCCCCATCGCCATCTTGTGCAGCATCGTGTATGGAGCAAGACAGTCGCACATTGAGGAGCCTGCACACTGGATTCTTGTTTTGGACAAGTTTTGGTGAGTATTGGTACAGTTTAAATACAACCACACTGACCATCAATATGTGCTCCCCACTGCCCCCCAATGTGTGCCCCCAGGTAATAAATGCATGATTCAGCTACCGCCCGCCGTATTGAGGCGGGCGGTGGCGGGATCATGCATTAAGCTCCCACTGCCCACCAATGTGTGCCCCCAGGTAATAAATGCATGACCCAGCCACCGCCCGCCGTATTGAGGCGGGCGGTGGCTGGGTCATGCATTAAGCTCCCACTGCCCACCAATGTGTGCCCCAGGTAATAAATGCATGACCCAGCCACCGCCCGCCGTATTGAAGCGGGCGGTGGCTGGGTCATGCATTAAGCTCCCACTGCCCACCAAAGTGTGCCCCCAGGTAATAAATGCATGACCCAGCCACCGCCCGCCGTATTGAAGCGGGCGGTGGCTGGGTCATGCATTAAGCTACAACTGCCCACCAATGTGTGCCCCCAGATAATAAATGCATGACCCAGCCACCGCCCGCCGTATTGAAGCGGGCGGTGGCTGGGTCATGCATTAAGCTCCCACTGCCCACCAATGTGTGCCCCCAGGTAATAAATGCATGACCCAGCCACCGCCCGCCTCAGGGTAGCCACCAGTCTCTCTTCAGCAGGGATTGCCCTCCGCCACCTTGTGTCCTGTCTCTTGATGTGGGGGGTCACCAGATGCAGCAATTCTTGGAAGCTGGCGTCATCCATGCGCAGGTACATGTGAGAGCGGGTATCCCTTTGTAGCAGCCATTCCTTGGTCCAGCATGCTCTCGTCCTTCTTCGCTGGACCCTCTTCCTAATCTCCCGGGCCCCAGCTTCAGCGACCAACACTCTATACTGATAGGGAGGCATCAGTACAGAATTCAGGAACAGGATAGAATGCAGGTAGGTAGCACACACTTGCAGGTAGAATAAACTTTGTATAAGGCAAGCCAAATACAAAGAGCACAGTACAGTACAGGATTCAGCAGGAATACACCTAGCCTCATCTAGTAGCAGAGCAGAATGTACACAGAGTTTAAAGGACGCCTGCTGTTTATACTCCCTAGCTAGCCCCTCCCATTATTATGGCTATTTAAATTTCCCTCCAATAGTCAAGAGCCTGTTTTATTTTTTTTTTCAACTCACGATTTGTTATGGCCAATCTCACGATACGTACGATCCGATAGATCGTGAGATCGTAAGACAGATTGGGCGTCTTTTTTCCAAAATCGTGATCACGACGGCAAGGGAGCTCCCGTGAAAGTTCATGAGGAAATTGGCCATAAAATCGTATCGTGAGCACATCGGTATATGTGTGGGCACCTTAAGCCTTTTACTTGTGATGTAATTGATATTTGGTTTTCTTCCAGACCACGCCTCCAGATACTGTAGACACAGTTTTTTATATATACTGCGGTGGACACTGCTTCCGTTCCAAAACTCTCTTCTAGGTCCGCATCACTCAGCATAGTTCGCGCTTTCTCCACGATTGTGCGGTTGGCCTGCTTGCTGAAATCATTCGGTTGTGGTATGTATGCAATGGTTTGCTGCTGTATGCCATATTTCTTCAAGAAGAGAGCTAGACTGTTGGTCTCATATTCCCCACTATTATCAGATCTCAAGAGTTTCAGTTTTTGACCCGTTTAAGTCTCCACCAAACTCTTGTATTATGCAATTTTGTTTACTACTTCACTTTTTGCTTTAATTAAGTAAATGTGTAATTCTCGTGATGTCAACAAATAGCGGTATAGCACTTTGGGCCTGATTCAGAGCCGCTCGTAAGCGGCCGCTCGTTCGCTCCGAGCGATGTTCGCACATCTGCGCATGTGTATGGGTCGTAATGCGCATGCGCCAACCTGTCAGTGCGGTCGGAAATCGTGTGTTCGCAAAATAGCGAGTGCCTGCTAATTTGAGTGACAGGATGAGGCGTTTGTGGGTGGTAACAGGGGAAGGTGCTTGAAAACGGGTAGTGGAGATCCGAACGCAGGCATGCCAAATGGTCAAAACGGGCGTTTTAAGGGTGTGCATAATTAACAAAGCCGCGTCATCGGCCACGTCACTTGGTTGTCTCTTAGCCTGAACTGTTCGCATGATTGCGGTAGGAAAATCCAACCACAAGCAGTGCGAGCAGTTCAGACGCCTTTCGATGTACTCGATTAATCTAATAAATAGCGGAGAAGACGTATGATGCGAACGGCCAGGGGGCGTCTTTACAAAATAGCGAGTGCATATTTCGTTCGCTCGCTCAGACATAGAGGCGTCAACAGACCGCAAAGAGCGAGCGCTCTATTAAAATATCCGGCCCCTTTTTCTGAACGAGCGAGCGCAAATACCATCAGGCCCTTAATCTGTTGGTAAAACCTATATTGTTCCTGCAAGTATCAGCAGAATGTGAAATGGATTTTAACCCACACATATGTCCTTGACCAGTATGATGGTTTATTAGTTATAGCACTAAACACAGGGTTAATGCATTAATAGTGGTAGGCATAACAAGTCTCTACCACTGTGACACTCTAGCACTGTGAACAGATGTGAACAGAGTTCATACAGGGCCACATCAGGAAGGGGACAATGACATGGCATACTCACAGCAGCTCCTTCCTGCTGCTTCTCTATGGTGAGACACTCGGGAGCCAGAGTAGCCAGTGCTGAGTTCTGATTGGAGGAACCCAGCACACATGCTCCTCTAACACAAGCAGGGATGGCGGGGCTACACTGGCTTGTCAAACTCTTCAGTTCAGGCAACATGGAGGATGAGGGAACTGCTGGAAGCTCAACATCAAGGTGAGAGTGGGTGGGACTACTGGGGAACACATGGTGTGTGTGTGTGTACCCTTGACTGTATGTGTGTTTATCTCTATATGTAACCCTACCTGTATGTGTGTATAAGTTTCTATATTTAACCCTGTCTGTATGTGTGTGTGTCTATATACCTAACCCTGCCTGTATTTGTGTGTGTATGTCTCTCTATGTACCCCTGCCTGTATGTGGTTTTGAATCCTATTGGGGCCTGTGTTTTATTATTTTCCTGTGGGGGGCAATGTGTTTGTTATTTTTCCTATCAGGGCCAATGTGTTTTTTTTTCCCTATCTGGACTAATTTGTTTCATTATTTTCGTATCGGGGCCTATGTGTTTGTTTGTTTTTTCATGTGAAGCCTATGTGTTTTATTATTTTCATGTGGGGGCCAATATATTTGTTTTTTTCCTTTTGGGGCTAGTGTGTTTTGTTTCATATCTGAGCTAATGTGTTTTATTTTTTCCTGTGAGGACCTATGTGTTTGCTTTTTTCCTATTGGGAGCCAATGTGTTTTTTTTTCCTATCTGGGTTAATATATTTTTTCCTATAGGGGACAATGTGTTTTATTACTAAGGATTCTGTATGATCTGATGCATATTAGAACACTTTTAAAAAGGGAACTCAAATTGATATTACTATTCCACCTTGAGCTAAATTATTACAAACTACACAACTATTATTATTATTATTACATTTTATTTATAGGGCGCCACAAGAGGTCCGCAGCGCCGTACATACAGTAAAGGGTAAACAGAACATTACAATACAGTAACCTACTTATAAACAGAGCACATGTAACAACTAGCAACACAATTCTCCATACACAATACAGCTGGGAAGGTGAAGGCTGTCATAGAAGTGCTAGAGAAGAAGGCTGTGAGACAGTGGGGAGGAGGACCCTGCTCCTAGGAGCTTACAATCTAGGGGAGAGGGGAGACTGACAGATGACATGAGGCATGAGTGTGTAGAGGGGGACCTGAGTGCAGGAAGTACGCAAGGTAGAGATGGCTGAGGCAGGAGGGACAGAGACTTGGTGACGGTTATGTGGTGGAAGGGTATGCTTTGATGAACAGGTGGGTTTTCAGTGCACGTTTGAAGCTCTGCAAGGTCGGGGAGAGCCTGATCGAGCGAGGGAGCTCATTCCAGTGAAGGGGGGGCTGCACGAGCAAAATCTTGGATATGTGCATGAGATGAAGTAACCAGGGTGGAGGAGAGGTAACAGTCATTGGCAGACCGAAGTGAGCGGGAGGGAGTATGTAAGGAAATGAGGTTTGAGATGTAGGGAGCAGTAGAGTTAGAGAGGGCCTTGTATGTGAAGGTGAGGAGTTTAGATATTTTAAATATAAATATTTATATTGGTTATGCATACCAAGAGTTAATTTACAGGCCCAAATTTAAATTAAATGCATTAAGAACATATAAATATGAGGATTCATTCCACTAAGGGGTGCCAAAATCTTTTTTTGCTTACTAAAAAATATTAAGCTTGGGTCGGCCCTGTTAGTATGTATATCCGAGAGAGTGAATGAAAGGAGTTAGACAACAAGCTTAAAGGGGCCTATCCATTACACGACTTTTAGAACGATCCGACCAAAATCAGGAGGTTTTGGTTGCATTGTTCACAAAGTCGTGTAATGGATAGCCGGCAAGGACCAGCGATGCGCGTGCATGCTGGGTCCTTGCCGACCCCGACTATCTACGGAACATGCCCGTCAACCTGACGATGATCGTCAGGCTTGGCATGTTCAGAGATGGAGTTTGGACTCCTGCACTGAATGACTTTCAGTGAACGCCGTTCAGTGCGGGCACCGCACCTCGGCGACCTGAAGGTATGAAAGCTGGTCATTCAGTCTTTCAGGTCGCCTAGTGGATAGGCCCCTTTAGGCTATTCTACAGAATAACCTAAAGGGGCCATAGTCCAGGGTTACTGAATTAGTATATTGATAATATGAGTTCATGGAAAAGATGCCTCCTCCAATAGTGGAATATGCCATCATCAAATCCAGGTATTTGGGGAAATATCTTTTCAAGTGGATCTACTGTATAATGAACAAGAACAAATTTTGGTTGTGCTAGAGAAAGAACCATGAAAGAGAATGTATGAGGATCCAAATTTCATAGTGTAGGTACAAGATGGACTTAAGTCAGAGGTTTCCTAACTCCACCATTACAGTCCAGGTTTTAAGGATATCCATGCTTGAGCACAGGTGACTTAATTAATACCTCAGTCAGTTTGATTTAACCATCTGGGCTCAAGCATGGATATCATTAAAACCTGGAATGTAATGGCGGCGTTTGGGAACCTCTGACTTAAGTTGAGCCATGGCTGGCACTGCCATTATGGCTGGTATTACCACTAAGCCTGGCATTATCATTGTGCACAGTTATCCTGTACCAAGGGAGGCAGTGGATAATGGGGGGATTTTTCTTGGAAGGAGGGAATAGGTGTAGCTTAATGATACAGATTAATAAAAGTAGCTTACACTATAACTGTGCAATAATGTGTTACAAACAGTGACAGCCATGTTGTTATTAATGGGCTCCCCTGCTTGATTCAACGGGCTGTAAGGTGTCATCCTCTCACACTTTTCTATAGCAGCGGGTGTGTGGCATCTAAGTTCTTACGAGCAGGGCCTCTAACCTCTTGTGCTTCTCCTTACTTTACTTTCATCTACTTCTTACTCCACACTAGGGCACCTAACACTTGGTTGCTTATGCTCTGTTGCTAATTTGGGTGTTATGGTCACTAATGTAGCAACGTATATTATCCATGTCCTTGTCCTGCATTGTATTGTATTGTACTAAAAGTCGCTGGCTACCTATTTATGTGCTTTGTAAGGCGCTGCTGAACACTTGTGGCACCATATAAATAAATGATAATAATATATCCTTGTAGTTGTGGTCATGTGACTGCTTACATCAGAGGCGCAAACTTTATACACCCAGCCTATCAAAGCCTCTTTCTGGTTTCAGGAGATTCCCAGAGAATTGGGTCTTTCTTCCCTGATCTCCAGCATTTCCATACCTGCTTCCTGAATTTGTATCTTACATGGTGTCTAATTGTTTTTGACCAGTGGCGGCTGCAGCACAGTCCAAAATTCAAATAGGGAAGCCACACTAACTGCCCTTCCAAACACTGCCAAACATCACCGACCAGGAATCACTGTCAGTTGGTGTGGCTGCCGATGTTTTTGACCCAGGCTACTTCATGCCTATTTATTCCTTTTCATCCTTAGACTTATCCTCATCAGCTCTGTGTACCAGAAAACAGCTGGTTTGACCATACCTTACTATTAGCACCAATCTTTCACATTGGGAACACAGGCTGGTGACCCGTGGGTTTGGTATATGATGTCAACTGTCACCATGTTAACATATATATTGTCAACAGCATAATAATGTCAATATGCAGCGTGTGAACACTGGCGAAATGTTGACATGGTGACAATTGTAAATGTAATCCTAACCATAATGCTAATCCCCAAGCCTATTGCTAATCCTAACCCTAATGCTAACCCTATTCCTTACATATCTATTGTCAAAATTTTCTCCATGTTGAAATTTTGCAGATGTCGACATATTAGATGTTAACATTTTAACCATCCTGGCATCATTCATCATTTTGGTGTTGACCTTATGAATGTGGACATACTGTAGTGAATGTCGACATGGTGACTGCATACCTGATCTCTGTCTCTATCCTGGGTAGTGTCAATCCTAAACTGGCCATCCACTATACAATTTTCTGTCAGATATCTGTCCAATCTGGCTGGTTGGAATGAAAACATGGTATGGGAGCAAATGACAGTCGATCATATGGTTTTAAACACTGAAAAAAGGACAACATTTTTTTTAAACTTGGTTACATTTGTCTGTTTTAACCAATTTCTCTGAACAACCATTTTTGGCTATTTTCCAGTGTTTGTGAGCAAATGGACGATTGTCATTTGCTCCCATACATTACCAGGTTTTTATTCCAATTTTCATTCCAACCAGCCAGATTGGACAGATATCTTACACAAAATTGTATAGTGGATGGCCAGCTTAAGTTGGCACCAGCCAATCCAGTCTATTACTGTGAAATGTGACATATAGTTATTACAGAAATTATCTGTAAAACAAAAATGAAACATAAATGACGAACTCTGACTACAAATAAAAAAAGTTGAAGAAAAAAGACTGGACTGGAATAAAGGCCCTAGTTCCATCCTATCCAAACATGTGAAATACTTTACAAAGCCATAACAGTTTTTACAGCATACTTCCTATCTATACAGTCTATTACTGTGAAATGTGACATATAGTTATTACAGAAATTATCTGTAAAACAAAAATGAAACATAAATGACGAACTCTGACTACAAATAAAAAAAGTTGAAGAAAAAAGACTGGACTGGAATAAAGGCCCTAGTTCCATCCTATCCAAACATGTGAAATACTTTACAAAGCCATAACAGTTTTTACAGCATACTTCCTATCTATATAGCTGAATTTGTAGTAGAATGAAATAATCACAGAGATGGTAGCAGCCTTGTCACAATGATGTATCTATTCAGGGCATGTACATGTAGGAGGGAGATGTTCTGGAACATTTCTGCTGGCTGAGACATGATACAATATAAGAGTGCTTGTATTCACTGATATTGTCTACCACTAAAACTTAATTTTCTTTAGTAAAAAACATTTAAAACAATATGACTCCAATTAAGAGGATTTGCAAAATATTGTTAGTAAATTTCCTGTTCTCTTCTGGTTTAATATGCCCAGTAAAGTTCATATTATATTAGTTTGAGTCATTATCATATATATGTAATCTACGCAAAACAATTAACTCTAAGGGGAAATTTATACTAAAGTGTGGGTGTTTAGAAGTAATGTTGCCCATAGCAACCAATCAGATTCTACCTGACAGTGGTCGGGGAACAGGGGTAAATTACCCGACATGGGGTAAAAATTTAATTCCTGGGGGTAATGGATGGACAGCCGGGCATGCATATGAATCATTCTATAATATAGAATGATTCATATGCATGCCCGGCTGTGCTTCAGGGAGGCTCTAAGCTGGACGCCCGCTGAGATGTTATTACCAGCGGGCGCCTGGCTCCTTCCCTGCAGCGCCGCGTTAGCCGGAGGCTGGAGTTCTTTTCTGAACTCCAGCTTCCGCCTCTCTCCATGCGCACTATGGGAGACACATCATGACGTCTCTCCCATAGTTCCGAGGAGCAGCTGGGCGGACAGGATTGCGGCGGATGCAGGAGCGGGAATTAAGGTAAGTGGTATTTTTTTGTTTTTTTTGTACAAGCGGCACTACAGGGGCATTATATGGGGGCACTACTACAGGGGCAATATATGGGAGCACTACTACAGGGGCACTATATGGGGGCACTAATACAGGGGCATTATATGGGGCACTACTACAGCGGCATTATATGGGGGCACTACTACAGGGGCATTATATGGGGGCACTACTACAGGGGCATAACTATGGGGGCACTACTACAGGGGCATTATATAGGGGCACTACTACAGGGGCATTATATGGGGGCACTACTATATGATTTATTTCCATTCAAATCAAGGGGGTAACGTCGGCGTATCTAAATATATTTTTGGGTAAAAGGTAATAAAGTTCTGTGACCCCTGTTGTAGAAGATATAGCTAGAATCTGATTGGTTGCTATTTGCAACATCTCAACTTCTAAAAACCCAGACTATAGTAAATATACCCCTTAGGGGCCTATTTATCATCCTGAGAAAAGCACTATTATTCACTATTATTTGCTGGGTCTCATTAGCAAAAGCTTATTTACAAGAATCCTCTGATGTTGCCATCTCAGGATAAAGTATTATTTCACTTTTAAATTTTAATATATTATGTATATTTTGAAATATTTATCTACTGTATTTTTTTTTCTTTTAGCTTGGTAAATCATTCATGGTCAGATCCCTTAAAGCTAAACCTTACCGCTCCCGGCCAGTATTACACAGTTACCCTGAGATAATTTATTATTCAATTGTAATGGTAATTGATTTCCGATAGAAAATCAGCCTTATCACGGCAGATGATTAAATAGGCTCATTTGTGTTGCAGATAATCTAAATGTAAATACAAAATTTTATATTCAAACATAAAATAGATAAAAAAAACATTTGCAAATCATCTCTTATCATCTATTGTGCGATATGATTTTTTTTTCCATTACCCCTACTCTTTGTGTAGAATTTCAGGGCAATGGAAATAAATCTACCAATGTTATCAATATATGGGTAAAAAGCATTGCACTTCGTAAATGCTGCAGAATGGTAATCAAAAACCAAACAAATCAAAGACATCTGGAGATACTAAATGTATTAATACAGTATTATTTTGACCACAACGGCATTTGAGGATTAAGAAGTTCCGAGAGGGAAACAATGTCTGTAGATCTACTGCACAGGTCCTCTGAATATGTATTTATCTGTTTATTTAGAATATAAAAGACATCTCCAACTCTGGGATTTCCTATTTATGAAGTTGCTTTTAACTGATTTTTATTAGTGTATTAATTGGATTAATATTGTTGAATTTATTATTTATTTAAAATAATGTATTTCCAATCTGAAATGAGCCATGTGTAAACATTTACAAAAATGTTAATTGAAGATTCTGATCTACATTTTTATGTACCTTATTTATTATTCCTCTTTCGCTCTCAACTTGAACACACGTGTTTAAATGTAAAAGTTTAGGCTCTTAAAATGGTCATGTACCTGAGATTTGTTTGACTGGTACAATGGTCGGATGATTAAAATTATCTAGAATCACTCCATACATTGAGCTATTTATTGTCTATTTAAATGATTTTACAGTACCAGTGATCGGTAGTGAGAAGTTGTTTTTAACTCGTTATACATTTACGAAGAAAACAAGTGATGTTTTATTGGCAAACTATCGAGAGAATGGTCTCCAGACCATCTGTAATTACCAAACACTGATAAGATTTAAATAATATCTGTAGAACGATGGTCTGACAGATCGAACATGCTTGAAAATCAAATCAAAATATCACAATAGTCGTAATAGTTGTAAATTGGCCAGATTAGCTGGATTATCTTTCAGTGCATGGCTAGCTATGGGCACATAGACTGGAAGACATCCGCACACACAAACTAACGGTGGTCACTTGGATTTTTTGAACCGATCATTCTTGAGCATCACACTTGATCTGGGGCCAGATATGGTCTCAGCTAATGGTTTTTTTTTAAATAAAAGTATAATGTTTCAGAGAAACTTGTCCAGCCCTCAAGGCCCCGTAGCAGCCTTGAGGGCTGGAGTGCTTGGCAAAATTGGCCGTAGGCCAAGTAGCAACCTGGAGGGCTAGACGTTTTGAGGCAGATTGGTCTTTAGGCCCTGTAGCAGCCTTGAGGGCTGGAAGTGCATGGCAAGATGTGGCCGTAGGCCAAGTAGCAGCCTAGAGGGCTAGAGGTTTTAAGGCAGATTGGCCTTTAGGCCCTGTAGCAGCTTTGAGGGCTGGAAGTGATTGGCAAGATGTGGCCATAGGCCAAGTAGCAGCCTGGAGGGCTAGAGGTTTTGAGGCAGATTGGCCTTTAGGCCCTGTAGCAGCCTTGAGGGCTGGAAGTGCTTGGCATGATGAGGCCATAGGCCAAGTAGCAACCTGGAGGGCTAGAGGTTTTGAGGCAGATTGGCCTTTAGGCCCTGTAGCAGCCTTGAGGGCTGGAAGTGATTGGCAAGATGACTCAAGCGGCAGTACGCTAGATAGCGAAGGCAGGAAGCATGATAGTACGGCCTAGGCCGCCGAGATGACACAGGCAGCAGTAGACTGGATTGTGTAGGCAGGAGACACAGAGGTGCGGCAATACCCGGGAGGCTGACAAGAGTGCTGGACACCACACTGGAAAGGATGCGAACCACCGGAACCAGAAACATCTAGCAATGCTATCACCGTCACCTGAGCATCCTACACGCAAAATAGAAAAGGCCACAGGAGCCAATCCGGTCACAGCAGGAATGAAGGACAGCAGGTATAAGGAGTTCAGAGATTGATCACCGCATCTCCCAGCAACGCTGCAGCTTGTGACACTTGCCTTACTGGGTACTTTCAGCTACTCACGCTACCGTGCCAGAGAGGCTAATGTCAGCTGTGATGTTCAAAGCTGCATCAGGTGTGAGTGGAGCAATTGCTTTCTATAATTGGCAATAGAGCTACACCAAGACAAACCAGATACCTAATATTGTAAAACCAGCCAGCATGTGCAGCCTCACTAACTCTGTGGTGGATTCCAGGGTGAATTAACTCAGATCTAATGGTGAGCATATATTTATTTCCTTAACTAAGTGGCTTACACAACTAATACATCACTACCTTTGTTGGAAAATCTATTCCTATATGTGGAGAATAAAACAAGTGCTATATTGTATATAATAAGCGTGTGTGTGTTTGTCAGTTTGTCCTTTATGCACGGACAGAATTTTGTACCTAGCTCCACCAAATTTGGCATGGTGTAGTTTGACCAGGATTAGGCATTTGCCTAGGTTTGAACTTTGTCAGGGCCACACACTGTCACACAATCCCAAAAAAACAAGATACTCTTGAATCACACAAGTTCTGGTGCTGACGTGCTGGCTTCATACACACACTGTCACACTCTGGCAGGCTCATGAGCAGCTCAGCACTCGGTACATTCCACTCAATACATTCAGACTGTGGCACACAGCATTATCAATCCACAATCTTTGATCCTTTCAAAGCTTAGCATATGGAGATTACAAACAACAGGGGAGATTGATCGCAGCCACACAGTGCCACTGCAGATGGGCCCCCTTCTGTCCCAGCTTTCCCCATTGATGGCAGCGCTGCTAGACATGGACTCCAATGTTGGCCTGCAGAGTGATTTCAGGGAGTGATTCAGCTGTGGACACAGTGACAGGGATCATGCAGATTATCAGGAATCAGCGCATGCGCCTGACCACACACAGTCTGGCTGCAGACTGTCAGTGATTGACAGTCTGCTGCCAATTCTGGGCGGGAAGTGGGCCTCTGTTTCCTAAAAACATTATTATCGGAGAGGCCATGATCTGCGTCAGCTGATGAAGATTTCCTGGCCTTTTTTACTCATCTGTGGCAGCTGGCTTACCCTCATGGTCACTCAGCCGGCCAAAGGGTTGGCAGATGTTCCGATGCCGCGTCCCTGGACGTAATTCGAATCAGTGATGCATGCAGGAGGTGTGACGATTACCATAATAGTGCTATCGCAGCTGTTAACATGTTAGCATATCTGTCTGCAGCTGAATCACCTCCTCTGTTCTGCAGTGATTTCTGAAACTCAAGTGATTTTGGAAGCTATACTGATTTCTCTTCTGTAAAGCTGCGTACACAGTGGGCGATTAAAGTGGACGACTGAATGATAACGATATCGTTATTGTTCAGTCGTCCACTTTATCGTCCATTTTTAACTCCAAAATGATGAACGATAACGACGATGCGCGTTCCCGCAGGTCGTTCGTCATTATCGTTCATCGGGCAAACATGCAGGCCAACCTGACGATATTGTCAGGTTGCTGCATGTTGGGGAATGGGGGAGAGAGCCCGGCGCTGAACGATATCGTTAATGACATCGTTCAGTGGGTGTGCTCAATGTCATGAACGACATTGAGCACACCCTGCCAGGGACACACTAGACGATATCGCTCAGGGAGCATATCGTCCAGTGTGTAAGCTTCTTAAGTCTGTCTGCTCCTGATATACCCTGTTCCAAATGGTGTGAGAATACACCTGCCTGTACTGTCATATACTCCTTATTTGCATAGTTATCAAGGTTATAGGTGAGGTCAATGTAAAAAAAATTAAAGCTGCAGGTGTACTTTAGTGTCCTGTCTTCAACCTGAGCAATGCCGGGTACCCCAGCTAATTGAAAATAAGGAGATTCCTGTCACCCTACATCATTATCCATTTTCAGTTGCAACTCAATGCTGGAGAATTATGGTGGAAACATATTGCTACAATTTCACCAGATTGAACAGGTGTAACAAATGGGTATTTCTTCAACAATGAAACTGATCATTTATATATTTTTTTGGACGCAAAATATTTTTCGAGTATTGTGTGCAGTTGCTTTGATTTATATATGATATAATCCTTTGCTCTTTTCTGTTTTATACTTTGGTCATTATACATTTGCATGTTAATTTGATATTTTATTTTATTATATTTCTGTACATTTTTCTTTTGTGGATGTATTGTTAAAGGCTATCTGCTAATAACAGTATATATATTTTTTATCTAACTCAGGGCCTGATTCAGACCCACTCGCGAGCGGCTGTCCACTCGCAAGTGGGTCGATGGTGTGCACTGCGCATGCACACGACGGAGGGAGCTCCGTCGTGCGCATGCGCGAGACGCGACGAGCGAAGGACTTTCCTTCGCTCGTTGTGTCTGATCAAAGGGGGCATACTGTCGATGTTGATTGACAGCACGCCCCCTTTGGTGGGCGTGATGGGGGCGTGCCTCCCAGATGGGGGCGTTCCCAAGGGAACGCCTACCGTCAGAAGCCGGCCCCACTGACATCACTAGTGATGTCAGTGGGAGTGATTTTGGCTCTGATAGAGCCAAAATCACTCCGGCCTTGCGGTTGAGAAACTGAACCGCAGGCTTCGGCTCGCAGTGGCGATGGTCGCGATGGTCAAGTATATGCTATATTCCATAGACAAAAAACCTTACGGTTTCACATGTCCCATTAAGGCTGCTTAGCCATGATCTGAAACTTCACAAAACCTATTGAATTTCTGCCCTTCAAACTCCAAAAAGCAATGAAATTGTGATCATTAAGGCTGATGCCTTTATGGACGTGTTCCTTGCGTAATACAGATATGGTATGCCACGACACCATGTGGTTAACTGCAGATTTAGCACTTACAGAGAGGTGCACTCTCCTGAGGTGCCAGAATATTGTGAATGTGGAGTAAAGTATATTGAGTCCTGGACAGAGGAGTTGCAGGAGAAAGATGTCTAGATTTGGAGTCTGGTGTTCGCCGCAAATTGTTATATGATACGCTTACATAACAAGCGTATACATAGTATGCATATATATTGGAGTCTAAAGTAATTTTGATTGGTCATCTTAACTACTACACTATCAGGCGCTCGTCCTTTTTCCCCCTTTTCTCCATATTTCTACTAGAAACCGTCCAAATCAAATGGTCGATTGAAATGACTGAGCTGCCATCCTTTCCAAAGAGGACGCATAGTGTAGTGAGCTATACCCCTGGTTCGAAATTTTAACATATCACAGTTCAGGAATACAGCGCCAAAGTTCCACCTTTTCGTTGCATATATATATATATATATATATATATATACATCCAAGTTTCAGAACGCACACACTTTTAAATATAAATTTGTGGGTGCCAGGTAATCATAAGTCCAGCAACAGAACCAAAAAGTTTACCCTTCAGGATAAACCAAGGAACCAGCACACCACCATGTATGTATCAAACAAGCATATTTAATAGAAAAAACTTGATAAAAAAGCCATCATCAAAAATTTTTATCATAAAGTACTCATCCATAACTGGAAGCTGCAGTTAGAGTATAAAGCGATGAGGATCAGCCATCCCAACGGGCCGTTTCGGCACATATAGCCTTTTTCAAGGGTCAGCCATAAGAAAGTACTGCATAATGAGGCTTAATATAGCATGAGAAATCAACACACATCGTACTCACCTGTCCATGCACGCGCGATCGTCAAGCACCAACACCTGGAGACATCACCCACCGGGAACCAATGTGCACACCATTGTTTCCGGAGGACTCACTAAAGGTTCCGCCAACCCGGAAGTGATGCGACGCGAACGCCGTTTGTCAACATCCGGTCAGCCGGAACCCCGTGTTACCAACAACAGAAACAAGGGGAGTGTCCAGGCTCACTCAGGGGGGAGCCAACAGGTCGTCAAGATGACAGCACGTACACAAACAGACAACATATAACACAAGAAAAACGCATGAGGTATAAGTTCCCAAAATCGAATCCATATAGGGGATGTGTATCATAACCAGAGGATATAATTGTTACTAGCTAAATAAATGTATATTAATAAAGACATTAGCACATTATGAGCTATTCAGCCATTGAAACTAAATGACCAATCATTATAGCTAATTTAGAAAAAATCTCATTCTGGCTTAACAAGAGATATCGATCAGATATATAAAGGGCTAAACATACATACCTACATTACAGAAAAAAATAGAAAAAATAAACATGAAACTAAGAGAATAATCATAAACAAAACATCAATAACATTGAGCCAATATCTAGTAGTGAGAACGCCATCAATAATATAGATTAAAGTTGCCAAAAATATATGCTAACTTCATAATGCTCAAAGATTTGTACAAAGACGCCAAAAATTTTCATAAAAGACATACAACAATACATCAAAAAAGAAATAATTCAAATAAACGGCGTAAATAGTAATTCCTCATTGAGGCCAGCTGGAGACATTGCATTAAGTTTATAAATCCATTCGCATTCGCGTTGTAACAATAAGCGATGTCTATCACCCCCTCTTCGTGAGGGTGGTATATGGTCCACTGGCATAAATCTGAAGTCCTTGATCATATGTCCACAAGTAAAAAAATGCTTGGCCACAGGTGGTGTGCTAGTATCAATATTAATAGTGGCTTTTTTTATAGAACATCTGTGCATCCCAATTCTTTCCTTCAGCATACGCATTGTTTTGCCCACATACACTTTCTTGCATGGGCACAGTATCACATATATGACATATTTGGTTTCACATGTCATACGATGTTTCAAATGAAATGTCCTGCCCGTAATGGGATGGCAAAATTTGTTTCCAGTTAGTAAATAACGACAATTCACACATTTGGCACATTTGTATGCCCCAATTTGTAAGGACAACCAGTTAGCATTAGTACTGACCCCTGGGCTAATATCAGAGTAGACAAGACGTTCTTTCAAATTACGGCTTCTTCTATAGCAAAACAACGGGGGATGAATACAATCTTTCCCAATAATTGGATCGGCCTGTAAAATATGCCAATACTTTAGTACAGTTTTGCGGATGAAGCCAGAAGATAATGAGTAAGTCATGGGAAATAATAACCTGTCTACCACCTCTTTTTTCGGTTTAGTAGTTAACAGGTCCTCACGTTTGAGAGCCATGCATTTGTCAATTGCTTCATTAACTTCACGTCTATTATATCCTCTCTGTATGAATTTGTGTCCCATTTCCTGAAGTGCCATAGGAAGATCCTCATTATGGGAAGTAATCCTTACAACCCTCAACAGTTGTGAGTAAGGGAGACCCCTTTTAAGAGCAGGGGGATGAAAACTGTTGGCACACAGAAGCGTGTTTTTATCAGTCGGTTTCCTAAACAATGAGGTCTTCAATTTATTGTCAGTGATGGAAACTAAAACATCCAAAAATTCAATGCTGGTGGAACTCCATTTATATGTGAACTTGATCAAGGTTTCCTTCTGATTAAGGCCTTCAATGAAGCATTCTAATTGCACTGAGTTACCCGTCCATATCAAAAACAAATCAATGAAACGAAAATAACATGCAATAAATTTTGAAAAAATGGGATCAGCGGTAATGTGGGTGGTCTCAAAAATATACATTATAAGTTGGCGTAAGCCGGGGCCATGTTTGACCCCATGGCCGTCCCTTTAAGTTGTAAATAAAAAGTATTGTTAAATAAAAAATAATTTTTATGCAAAATAACTTCCATTAACAATAATAAAAAATCAACCGGGGGACCATTGTAACATGTATTATTAGTGACCGCACGACTCACCGCCTCCAAGCCCTTCTTGTGTTCTATATTGGTGTAAAGACTGGACATATCCAAGGACACCAGTAAACAGTGTTTGGGTAAATTCTCAAATTGTTTTAGTTTGAGCAAAAAATCTGTAGTATCTTTAAGATAATGTGGTGTTTTTTGCACAACAGATTGTAGATGAAAATCACAGAATTGTGACAGGGGTTGACTAAGAGAGCCTTGCGAAGAGATTATGGGCCTACCAGGAGGGGCCACAGGAGATTTATGTATTTTTGGTAGTGTATAAAAGAGTGGGATAATTGGGTGATCTTGAATCAGAAACTTTACCGTAGGTTCATCCAGCCAATTATTGTTAAAGCCAAGTTGGATGATAGCATCAATTTCACGTTTATAAATATTAGTTGGATCAAAGTCTAATTTCTTGTAACAAGAAGTATCAGCCAATTGGCTTAATGCTTCATTAATATAGTACATTTTATCTAATATTACCACACCCCCGCCCTTATCGGCAGGGCGAATGATGATATCAGAATTGTTTTTTAATGAAGTAATAGCCTCAATTTCATTTTTATCGAGATTTTGATAATGTTTATGTTTACATTTAATGACGGGCAAAATTTCTTTTTTAACCAGTCTACTGAATGTTTCTATCGAGGCATTATTAGATGGAGGATCGAATGTACTTTTAGATCTAAAAGGGGTGTTCTTGGTCCTGACGCTATCATGTATAGATAATTTATTGAAATGGTCTTTTAGCCTAAGTTGTCTCTGAAATTGATAAAATTCAGTTTCCCATTTAAACTCCGTTTGTCTATAGGTCTGAACAAATGATAATCCTTTTGATAAGACAGTGTGTTCAACTTCTGTTAATCTATAATTAGACAAATTAAAAATGACTATCTCCTGTTGCCCTTCTTTGATTTTTCTTGAAGTCTTTTTGTGCTTGATGCCCCCTCTCCTTGTGGGTCTCTTTGTAATTTGTTTTTGCTCCGGGTATGTGCACTTTCCCCTAAAAAAAGACCTCTAGAAGAAGAAGAGTGATCCGAATCACTCATAGAATTATGTGAATCCAAATCAGAAAAAGCTGTATTAACTCTTTTTCTGTCATACTGGCCACCTCTCCAGACTCTTCTCAAACTTTGGTTCAATAACCACGGATATACCCGTAGTTCTTTATAGTCATCCCTCACTTTTCTGTATTTATTTTTTTTAAAACTCAAAAGATCTGTTTTAAAATTAGTGATATTCTCACTTAATTTAGCCAACCAATCTGTACTAGTGTCCTTGGATAATGTCTCAGTCCCATTAGTTTCACATATAGTTATATCTTTTTTGACATTCTCAATATCCATATTGGCTTGTTGTATAACCAATATCATTAGGTCGAAACTACACTGGTTAAGGATTAAACACCATTGACGACAAAATTCCTTGTTGTTGCGACCAATTGTAGGTTGATTTTTTATTCTAAAGCCCCTGGGTATTAATTTATCTTTATGATACTGAGAAAGAGTTAATCCATGGAGTTCAAGCTCCACCAATCTTTTTTTCAGTTTAAATAAATCTTGATAAATGTCATTGGGGCTATCCTCATCAAATGCCAATTGGTCTGTATCAACAAAAAGAATTTTGGAAATGTCTTTATCCAAAAACCGTTTAGTACCAGTGATGTCGCCTATATCTGACTCCATGTTTGCAAACACAAGTATATGTCGAAAAAATACAATGAAGTATAACAAAACAAAAAAAATATTATTTTCACAAAACTAACAAAAAAACAGTCCATAAAAAATTGTGGTGCAAACTGTAAGCCAAAAAAGATTTTTGGTAAACGTACATCCAAGTTTCAGAACGCTTGTCTGTTTGTGATTACCTGGCACCCACAAATATATATTTAAAAGTGTGTGCGTTCTGAAACTTGGATGTACGTTTACCAAAAATCTTTTTTGGCTTACAGTTTGCACCACAATTTTTTATGGACTGTTTTTTTGTTAGTTTTGTGAAAATAATATTTTTTTTGTTTTGTTTTGTTATACTTCATTGTATTTTTTCGACATATACTTGTGTTTGTAAACATGGAGTCAGATATAAGCGACATCACTGGTACTAAACGGTTTTTGGATAAAGACATTTCCAAAATTCTTTTTGTTGATACAGACCAATTGGCATTTGATGAGGATAGCCCCAATGACATTTATCAAGATTTATTTAAACTGAAAAAAAGATTGGTGGAACTTGAACTCCATGGATTAACTCTTTCTCAGTATCATAAAGATAAATTAATACCCAGGGGCTTTAGAATAAAAAAATCAACCTACAATTGGTCGCAACAACAAGGAATTTTGTCGTCAATGGTGTTTAATCCTTAACCAGTGTAGTTTCGACCTAATGATATTGGTTATACAACAAGCCAATATGGATATTGAGAATGTCAAAAAAAATATAACTATATGTGAAACTAATGGGACTGAGACATTATCCAAGGACACTAGTACAGATTGGTTGGCTAAATTAAGTGAGAATATCACTAATTTTAAAACAGATCTTTTCAGTTTTAAAAAAAATAAATACAGAAAAGTGAGGGATGACTATAAAGAACTACGGGTATATCCGTGGTTATTGAACCAAAGTTCGAGAAGAGTCTGGAGAGGTGGCCAGTATGACAGAAAAAGAGTTAATACAGCTTTTTCTGATTTGGATTCACATAATTCTATGAGTGATTCGGATCACTCTTCTTCTTCTAGAGGTCTTTTTTTAGGGGAAAGTGCACATACCCGGAGCAAAAACAAATTACAAAGAGACCCACAAGGAGAGGGGGCATCAAGCACAAAAAGACTTCAAGAAAAATCAAAGAAGGGCAACAGGAGATAGTCATTTTTAATTTGTCTAATTATAGATTAACAGAAGTTGAACACACTGTCTTATCAAAAGGATTATCATTTGTTCAGACCTATAGACAAACGGAGTTTAAATGGGAAACTGAATTTTATCAATTTCAGAGACAACTTAGGCTAAAAGACCATTTCAATAAATTATCTATAGATGATAGCATCAGGACCAAGAATACCCCTTTTAGATCTAAAAGTACATTCGATCCTCCATCTAATAATGCCTCGATAGAAACATTCAGTAGACTGGTTAAAAAAGAAATTTTGCCCGTCATTAAATGTAAACATAAACATTATCAAAATCTCGATAAAAATGAAATTGAGGCTATTACTTCATTAAAAAACAATTCTGATATCATCATTCGCCCTGCCGATAAGGGCGGGGGTGTGGTAATATTAGATAAAATGTACTACATTAATGAAGCATTAAGCCAATTGGCTGATACTTCTTGTTACAAGAAATTAGACTTTGATCCAACTAATATTTATAAACGTGAAATTGATGCTATCATCCAACTTGGCTTTAACAATAATTGGCTGGATGAACCTACGGTAAAGTTTCTGATTCAAGATCACCCAATTATCCCACTCTTTTATACACTACCAAAAATACATAAATCTCCTGTGGCCCCTCCTGGTAGGCCCATAATCTCTTCGCAAGGCTCTCTTAGTCAACCCCTGTCACAATTCTGTGATTTTCATCTACAATCTGTTGTGCAAAAAATACCACATTATCTTAAAGATACTACAGATTTTTTGCTCAAACTAAAACAATTTGAGAATTTACCCAAACACTGTTTACTGGTGTCCTTGGATGTGTCCAGTCTTTACACCAATATAGAACACAAGAAGGGCTTGGAGGCGGTGAGACGTGCGGTCACTAATAATACATGTTACAATGGTCCCCCGGTTGATTTTTTATTATTGTTAATGGAAGTTATTTTGCATAAAAATTATTTTTTATTTAACAATACTTTTTATTTACAACTTAAAGGGACGGCCATGGAGTCAAACATGGCCCCGGCTTACGCCAACTTATACATGTATATTTTTGAGACCACCCACATTACCGCTGATCCCATTTTTTCAAAATTTATTGCATGTTATTTTCGTTTCATTGATGATTTGTTTTTGATATGGACGGGTAACTCAGTGCAATTAGAATGCTTCATTGAAGGCCTTAATCAGAAGGAAACCTTGATCAGGTTCACATATAAATGGAGTTCCACCAGCATTGAATTTTTGGATGTTTTAGTTTCCATCACTGACAATAAATTGAAGACCTCATTGTTTAGGAAACCGACTGATAAAAACACGCTTCTGTGTGCCAACAGTTTTCATCCCCCTGCTCTTAAAAGGGGTCTCCCTTACTCACAACTGTTGAGGGTTGTAAGGATTACTTCCCATAATGAGGATCTTCCTATGGCACTTCAGGAAATGGGACACAAATTCATACAGAGAGGATATAATAGACGTGAAGTTAATGAAGCAATTGACAAATGCATGGCTCTCAAACGTGAGGACCTGTTAACTACTAAACCGAAAAAAGAGGTGGTAGACAGGTTATTATTTCCCATGACTTACTCATTATCTTCTGATTTCATCCGCAAAACTGTACTAAAGTATTGGCATATTTTACAGGCCGATCCAATTATTGGGAAAGATTGTATTCATCCCCCGTTGTTTTGCTATAGAAGAAGCCGTAATTTAAAAGAATGTCTTGTCTACTCTGATATTAGCCCAGGGGTCAGTACTAATTCTAACTGGTTGTCCTTACAAATTGGGGCATACAAATGTGCCAAATGTGTGAATTGTCGTTATTTACTAACTGGAAACAAATTTTGCCATCCCATTACGGGCAGGACATTTCATTTGAAACATCGTATGACATGTGAAACCAAATATGTCATATATGTGATACTGTGCCCATGCAAGAAAGTGTATGTGGGCAAAACAATGCGTATGCTGAAGGAAAGAATTGGGATGCACAGATGTTCTATAAAAAAAGCCACTATTAATATTGATACTAGCACACCACCTGTGGCCAAGCATTTTTTTACTTGTGGACATATGATCAAGGACTTCAGATTTATGCCAGTGGACCATATACCACCCTCACGAAGAGGGGGTGATAGACATCGCTTATTGTTACAACGCGAATGCGAATGGATTTATAAACTTAATGCAATGTCTCCAGCTGGCCTCAATGAGGAATTACTATTTACGCCGTTTATTTGAATTATTTCTTTTTTGATGTATCGTTGTATGTCTTTTATGAAAATTTTTGGCGTCTTTGTACAAATCTTTGAGCATTATGAAGTTAGCATATATTTTTGGCAACTTTAATCTATATTATTGATGGCGTTCTCACTACTAGATATTGGCTCAATGTTATTGATGTTTTGTTTATGATTATTCTCTTAGTTTCATGTTTATTTTTTCTATTTTTTTCTGTAATGTAGGTATGTATGTTTAGCCCTTTATATATCTGATCGATATCTCTTGTTAAGCCAGAATGAGATTTTTTCTAAATTAGCTATAATGATTGGTCATTTAGTTTCAATGGCTGAATAGCTCATAATGTGCTAATGTCTTTATTAATATACATTTATTTAGCTAGTAACAATTATATCCTCTGGTTATGATACACATCCCCTATATGGATTCGATTTTGGGAACTTATACCTCATGCGTTTTTCTTGTGTTATATGTTGTCTGTTTGTGTACGTGCTGTCGTCTTGACGACCTGTTGGCTCCCCCCTGAGTGAGCCTGGACACTCCCCTTGTTTCTGTTGTTGGTAACACGGGGTTCCGGCTGACCGGATGTTGACAAACGGCGTTCGCGTCGCGTCACTTCCGGGTTGGCGGAACCTTTAGTGAGTCCTCCGGAAACAATGGTGTGCACATTGGTTCCCGGTGGGTGATGTCTCCAGGTGTTGGTGCTTGACGATCGCGCGCGCATGGACAGGTGAGTACGATGTGTGTTGATTTCTCATGCTATATTAAGCCTCATTATGCAGTACTTTCTTATGGCTGACCCTTGAAAAAGGCTATATGTGCCGAAACGGCCCGTTGGGATGGCTGATCCTCATCGCTTTATACTCTAACTGCAGCTTCCAGTTATGGATGAGTACTTTATGATAAAATTTTTTGATGATGGCTTTTTTATCAAGTTTTTTCTATTAAATATGCTTGTTTGATACATACATGGTGGTGTGCTGGTTCCTTGGTTTATCCTGAAGGGTAAACTTTTTGGTTCTGTTGCTATATATATATATATATATATATATAGAGAGAGAGCATCCAACACAAAGTGATGCATGCAGGAGGTGCGGCTGCGATGCTAACCCGTTGCTCTGCGTATTAAGATGTACCATTGATCCCACCATCGGTTGCACCATTGAACATTGCACCAGCCCTATGGAGGCACAGACTCTTTATCTGAACAAAGCTGCCTTCGCTGACCACGACATGTCTACATCTGGCTAGCCATCCCCCTGTTACCACCCAGAAATGCCCATTAAAATCACTCTCTTTGCATCCAAATTTGCTCTGTGTCTCAGAGCAGAAACCAACGGTATGCGACCCGTACGCATGCACAGGATTAAAACATTGGCACATTGCATCCGACATCGACACTGCGTCAGGACCAGTATATTTCACGGGTTTAACATCTTACCTGTCCTATTACGTCTACAAGAAGCTTTAAGGCGCGGGGATCGTGAACCAGGGAATCTGTGTAGAATGAACCCAGGTATTTTTGTGGTGCCTCTGTATTGTCAACAGCACAGAGATCAGGACGCACATTGAAACCATGATTAATGCGGCCAACTGTGAAAGGGAAGGCTCCTCCTGCAAAACACAAATAAATCAGTTACCTACACTACATATAGTATATGTCAGGAATACATTAGAACATTTTGATTTTGTATCTCATCATATTCCCTATCTCCCTGATCCTCAGTATACTATATGTGTCTACTGGAACAAAAAAGTACAATACACGAGAGACCTTTTTTTAAAGTCTCAAGGTTGTAAATAGAAATACTGTAATAGAAAAGTTAAAGTATTGACAATGTGTAAACTAATTTGACAGGCAGTAGCCAACGCGGGGTGTGTGTGGGGGGGTGGAGGAATTCTAGGTACCTAGAAACCACCCTGTTTGACCAGAATCGTAGCCTCATTCCCTTGTGGCATAATACCGTAATTTGCGAGTGTCCGCCATCATTATCATTATCCATTTTCAAGATTGTAAATAGAAATACCGCCATACACCAGCGAATTGGGGGATTATTCCACAAAGGGGTGGGGCCTAAAGACACAATTTACCTGGCCCCATCCCAACAAGAGCTGCTGCATTGTATCCATATACGTATTTCATCTGATTGTTATTTGCTTTCTTCATTTATTACTTGTTTGATGTATGCTTGTTTTAATGAAATGCTACAATAAAAAAATAAATGAAAAAAAAGCCTAATTACAGACTAGAAAATGCCAATAGAACAATTAATTATTCACATAAGCCGCACAGTTTGAAATAAACTGCCACAGAACCAGACTGCAAAGTAAGATTATATTAAATTTATATAGCCAATAATCTGGGCTCATATAGTGGAGGTATAAATATAGTTATAAATACAAAGATGAGTGAGTACCACATTAATCACAACACAGGGCCTGATTCAGAGATGGATGCAACAGTGCAGCCACTTTGTCTTTGTACGCAAAAGCTGTGCTACAATATGCAAAAGCCGCAGGAGGCGTCTTAAGCAGTGGCAGTTCCTACCCCTTTGGATGAGAGTGGGCTGCCGCTGCTGCGAGGGAGGTGGGGACTGGAGAGATACTCACCTCCCAGTCAGGTCCCGGTGCCTGGTAATAGATTGGACAGGCGCCGGGACTGGCGCATGCGCACTAGCGGCGGGCAGCCACTCATGCGTACTTGCAGCGGGCAGCCACTCATGCGCACTATTGGCGGGCAGCCACTCATGTGCATATCACCAGCTATTAGGGGCTGCATTGGCTGCAGCCCCTAAAAGCTGGGTAGGGCTGGCTGAAATGCAGAGGAGTAGCTTCCTAATGGAAGCCACTCTCCGCTAATAGCAGCCTGGACTGGCAGTCCAAGGGGGAGGAGACAGCTCCCACTGAGACTGCCTGTTGTGTAAGTGACTGGCGGACAGAGCTTCCAATGGGAAGCCATTGCCAGTCACGGACTGCACTGACTAGCTACACTGAGGTGGTGGGGCTGCAGCCTCTAGGCAAAATCCGTCACTGGTCTGAAGTAAAGAAACGTCCACTGTCGGCTTCTCTGATCTATTGCGTGACCGTCTGACTTCTAAATAACCCGCAGGTTACTTAGGGTGTCTTTTGCGTCCAAGTACAAAGCCACTGGCTTCAGCACACCCAGAAAACGTGGCCGACATTCCCCCATTTCCTGGAATGCTTGCCCGTTGCCACTCCAAATGCCATCAGCATGTCAATCATGGTGCTGCTTATTGGGCACTGTGAGCGACATTGCAGACCCATATCTGCACATGCACAGTGCGGCTCCTGTACATGCACAGATCTTAAAACAGATGTGCAATAACATAGAACTAACATACACAAATCAGCACATGCAGGGGCTGGCTGGCAACTTTTAGCCTGGGGGGCAAATGCATGCAGGCGGTCCTGGCAGAGGAGTAGCGTGTAGCCAGGGTGCCCGAAAGAATGTGTGTGCTACAGCGCCCCCCCTCAGGAGAGGACACCCTTATGCAGGCCTCGAGTAGTGCCCCCAGTAGTGATCCCCCCTATGCAGTGCCCCTTGTGCCCCCAGTAGTAAGCCCCTTATATAGTGCCCCCAGTAATGGTAACCCTTATGCAGTGCCCCTTAAATAGTGGCCCCAGTTGTAGTCCTCCCCCTATGCAGTACCCCCACTATTGCCCTTTATATAGAGCCCCCAGCAGTGGTCCCTCGATGCAGTGCCCCCAGTGGCAGTCCCCTCCCCCCTATGTAGTGCCCCTAGTAGTAGTCCCCTCCCCCCTATGCAATGCCCCTAGTAGTAGTCCCCTTGTAGTGCCCCTAGTAGTAGTCTCCCCCAGTAGTAGTACCCCCCTTGTAGTGCCCCCAGTAGTAGTCCCCCCCTTGTAGTGCCCCCAGTAGTAGTATTCCCCCCCTTGTAGTGCCCCTAGTAGTAGTAGTCCCCCCCTTTGTAGTGCCCCGAGTAGTAGTAGTCCCCACCCCTTGTAGTGCCCCCAGTAGTAGTAGTCCCCCCCTTGTAGTGCCCCCAGTAGTAGTAGTCCCCCCCCCCTTGTAGCGCCCCCAGTTGTAGTAGTCCCCCCCTTTGTAGTGCCCCCAGTAGTGGTCTCCTCCTTATAGTGCCAGACCCCGCAGTAGACACACATAATATATATATAAAAAAAAAAAACACTTACCTGACACCCGCTCCTGCTTATGGTCCCGCCGCCGAGATCAGCTCCCCCATCCGCCGCTTTGCATTATGGGAGTGACGTGTCATGGGAGTGACGCGTCACTCCCATTTTACCCACTGCAGGAGCCGGAAGATGTCTGGCTCTGGCAGTGGGAGCAGCAGCCGATGAGAGTCTGTCAGACTCTCATCAGCTGCTAAAGCAAACACACAGCTGCCGGCTATGGCGGCTGTGTGTTTGTGCTGTGTAGCGCTGACCGAACTCCGTCCGATCAGCGCTACACACACGGTGCAGTCTGTGTCACAGTGACACAGACTGCCCACGGCCTGCATGACGCTGCGGCCCGGGGGGCACATGGCACCCTGCCCCCCGGCCCAGCCCGCCACTGAGCACATGTGAGTATTAAAGCCATGTAATAGCAACAGTAGTATGCAAAATGCATGCATGTAGAATATAACCATAAGTATAGAAAATATGCAAATATATGAAAAATAAAATCATGTATAAAAAAAGAAAAGAAAATATATGTCCCAACACAGAACAATAACAAAAATAAATACAAAAAATGGAACCAGCACCCTAGTGCCTTGCTATCTTGAGAAAATTATAGTAGTTCAATAGTCATCAAGCACTTGGGGCCAAATGTAATAGGGTGAGAGTTTAGAAAATATGAGAGTTTTCTCACACTTTTGAAACCCAGCCAATGTAATAGAGTCCGAGAACAAAGCAAACGCTCATGTTTTTTAGACTAAAAAAACTCCTGATTTAAAATCTCATTCAGATGTTTTCCCATTTTAAAGATAAAACTCGACCAATGTGAGAGTCTACTGCTAAACTCTCACATTTTCTATACTCTCACCCTACTAAATTTGGCCCTTAAACTCAATATGTTCTTTCAATCCCATAGGACTCATGGTCTGAAGTTCATATATCCACATGGCTTCTCGTTGGAGGAGACTTTCAATTTGTCACCTCTGTGCAAAAGGTGGGGCATGTGGTTTATAAATAATTTACCTCAAACTTGGATGACCAAGTTCTGCAAAATGTGAGGCCATTGGTTTATCAGATATTCCCACAATCTGGGCAGCTCTGATCGAGGATCTATGGTTAGCGATTCGATTCCATTCCTTAAATGCACATATAGTTTTGACTATATAAGCAAGACCACAAGGGCAATACAGTAGGTAAACCGCATAGTCACTGGAGCAGATTACACAATGTTTAATCGGGATCTTAGTACCCTTATGTTGGTGTTTTAAAATTTGTCCAGTGAGCATCGCATTATGAGTCGTACACCCGATACATTTCTGACATTCAGTTTTTTCTCTTCATATCCACATAGTTTTGTGGAATGTTTGAAAAAATGAGAGTTATGGTAAGAACTTACCTTTGTTGAATCTCTTTCTTCGAAGTCCATAGTTTCCACAGGAAGACCTTGGGGTGCAGGTGATGAAACTGATCTGGGCACCACGCAGTTAAAGGTTTCAGCTCCCAGGATGCACTGGGTCCACTCTCCCTACACCCCGCCCCCGAGCCAGAGGCACCTCAGTTCGTAACAAGCCAAAGGCTGGAGGAGGATAAGAGAGAAGGAAGACTGGTACACTCAAGAATCACATTCTCACACAAAAGGAGATGGAAAACTGGTGACAAGCAGCATAGCCCATATGAAGCCATTTGCGTGAGGGCGTGTGCCCTGTGGACCTCGAATAAAGAGAGTTAACAAAAGTAAGATCTTACCATAACTCTCATTTTCTTCAGGGTCCATAGGCTCCACAGGGAAATCTTGGGGATGTCCCAAAGCAGTCCTTTTAAGGGTGGGGACACTCCTGTGCTGAGAGGAGAATCCGGCACCCAAAGGAAGCATCCTGAGAGATGAAGGCATCAAAGACATAGAACCTTAGAAAGGTCTGGACAGAAGACCACGTGGCTGCCTTACACAGCTGAACAGCCGAGGCGCCACAGCGAGGTGCCCACGAGTGACCCACAGACCGAGTAGAGTGAGCATTAACAGAAGTTGGAACATGCAGGTCCGCCTGCGAGTAATCTTCTGAAATAGTCACACGAAGCCATCTAGCCAATGTTTGTTGGCTGGCCATCCCTTCATGTGAAATCCATAGAGCACAAATAAGGAGTCTGATTTCCACCTCTGGGAGACCCCATCTGTTCACCAGTAGTTGAAACACCTCTTGGTGAAGCGACCATTCCACGGGATGCACGTTGTGATGGCTGGGGAAGTCTGCTTCCCAATTGAGAACTCCCAGAATGAATACTGCTGAAATGACCGGGATGTGACCCTCGGCTCATGTCAGAATGCGGGATACCTCTGTCATTGCTGCCTGACTTCGAGTACCTCCTTAATGGTTGATGTAAGCCACTGTTGTGGCATTGTCGGAGTGAACCTGTACAGGTTTTACGTGAAGTATGTGCTGGGCCAGGTTGAGGGCCCTGTAGACAGCACGAAGTTCCAATATGTTGATTCGACTGATGACCAACGGTCCTAAAAGTAGTGCGGACCGTTCACTGCGCCCCAGTTCCGGAGACTGCCATCCATTGTTAGGATTACCCAGTCTGGGATCCAAAAGAGGTTACCCCTGGTTAAATGAGATGTGTGTAGCCACCAAGATAGAGACAGACGCACCACTGGAGAGAGCATCATTGTCTGAGCTTTGATCCGATGGGGTAACCTGTTCCACCTGGAAAGGATCAGCCTTTGCAAAGGCCTGGAATGGAACTGAGCATATTCCACCATGTGGAAGGTGGACACTATGGATGCCAGAACCAGCATTGTTGAGTGGATCGACACTTGGCAACTGTGGAGACATCTGCACACTCATAGTTGCAGTGTGGAGATCTTGTCTGATGTCAGAAAGATTCTCTGATCCTGAGAATCCAGCAGGGCTCCCAGATGAATAATTCTCTGTGAGGAATTCAAGGAGGGCGTCTGGTGTTCCAGGTCTGCTTGGTCCTGGGTTTTGGCGGCCCTAGTGGAAGCCGACTGCCTAGGAAAGGACTAACCTTTAGGCTTTCCTTGAGGACAAAAGGACTTTAATGATGTAGTCCGAGGCCTAATACAAGTAGTTGCTGAGGACAGAAATTTAGTTTCTGATGCTGCCAACGTGGTTACAAATTTGTCAAGGTCTGAGCCAACCAAGATCTCCCCATTGCAGGGTAACCCTTCTAGGCCTTTCATGGAATCCGCATCTGCCTTTCATGAATGTAGCCACAGGGTATGGCGGGCAGACACAGCCGCGGCCTAGACTCTGGAGGTTAGGAGACTGGCTCCAATGTCACTTTTCCAATATAGGAAGCTGCATCACGAATGTGAGCAACAAAATACATCTGATCCCTAGAAGCATCTGAGGGAAAAGAGTCTTCAAGTGCGTCAGCCCAGCTCTCTATAGCTATAGCCACACATGCAATAGCCATGGTTGGACGGGCAACATCCCCTGAAAGAGAGTATATCGATTTCAGACAAGCTTCCCCTTTTCAATGAAGTAACTGTAGGAATAGGCAACTTAGCAATTTTAATTAAATGCGTAACATATGAATTCACTGCAGGGTGTGTTTCCCATTTTGCACAATGAGCCACAGGAAAAGGGTAACATTAGGTCAAACATTTTTGTGGTTGAAACCTCTTACCAGGTGAAAGCCAGGCTGCAGCCCTGTGTTCAGCTATTTGATCCAACAGAGGGAATTCTGCTGAAGCCACTATCTGTTGTTTAAACAGAGGGTGCTTGGATTTAGGGGCTGGCTCTTCATCTTCTTTTAATTAAGATGGATCTGGAAGGTCGTACCAAGGCAGAAATATTAATTTTTGACCGACTCTCATCCTCCTCCAGAGGGCAGTCAGGGTTAGAGAGATCAGCATCTACTGCCTCCTCAGATGATAATTCAAAATCTGATAGTTGCGTGGACTATGACAATAACACAGGATGCTTAGAGGGCTTACTTGGTAAGGGCTTCTCGCCTTTCAACATGGTTTGAAAGGCATTAGATGTAGCCATTAGACTCTGCACAGAGTTAGAGAGTACGTCTACCCATGGTGGGGGCACAGGAGGCCTGTATCGCCTGAATCTGTTGTGGCCACCCCAAAGGGGGAATTACGGCCTTCTGTGATAACCCCATAGGGGGAATGACAGCCGGAACCGCCAGGCGGTCTGCAATAGTGTCCAGAACCTGAGAAAATTAAGCCAAGGGGGGCTCCTTTGTACAGGTGGTGGTGATAACTATTCCAACAATTTCTTTGTCTTGTTTGGGCAAAACATCAGACACATGTTTAGTTCTGGCTTTAAGCAAGCATTTCTTCAAAACATTGCTATCCACAGCTGATTGCACCAGGGCCATAACAAGAGGTTGGTCAGGATGGCACCTGCCAGGGATGTTGGTCGAAAGAAGTGTGTGTATGTGGGGGGCACCATAGGCAAAACTACATCAGTCTTCCTGGAGTGACAATCATTGGAGCTCCTCTCACAGGAGTCACATTGCCAGGCCAGCCGTGCCTCGTCCAGCAATATAAATGATGCAGGTGGAGCTCCTACCTGTCAGCCCTCCTCCTTCACCGGCCTGCATGGCAATAACAAGAAGTCACTTGGAAAAAGTGACAGGACAGGAGTCAGGACTGGGGGGATCGGTATGAAATACCGCCGGCCCTCTTGCTGGCAGTTTGGATCCTGGCAGCGGCAGGTCAACAGAAGCACAGTTCCCAGCAGCGGAAGCCCGACAGCGCTGGAAATCCTGATCGTCAGTAGGTAAGTAAAAACTAACCTAACATAACCCCCTAACCCTCCTTAGGGGTGCCTAACCCTAACCTCCCCCGAAGTGCCAAACCCTAACCCTCCCTCCCCCTAGCCTAACCCTCCCGGGAGGGTGCCTTACCCTAAGTCCACCCCGGGTGCCCTAAACCTAACTCCCCCCTCCCCGCGGTTGTCTGCTTCGATCAGGATGCCGGGCGCCGGTCTCCCAGCGTCGGGAGAATGACAGGCGTCTAGATATAGACGCCTGTCATTTAACCCTCGCCGGGATAAAGCAGTCGGGAAGCCGACTGCCGGGATTAAGACAGCCGGTTTCCTGATTGCATCCCAGACTGGGGCTGCTGCAGCATTCATATAAGCAAAGATCAGCAATTTATTAAAAATAATATGGGGGTGTCCAGGCTTCTAGTTACAGCACTGTATTACATTTTGTGCTTTGTAAGGAGGATCCCTTGCAAGGTGACTGAGGCTGCCTACAACTAATCTTTTTGTTTGGGCATGATTAAGATCCTAGAGGGGATCGAAACACTGCTTCTCCACTCTATCTAACACCCTTCCCCTTGCAAATCCTGCATTCACCCCTAACTGGGACCATGTTACTTGCTAACTTAAAAGTAACAATGCTGGAGGCATCTAAAGCTGGGAGTGTAATGTATTCTGCCCCTAGGGCAAAAAGGAGGTGGTGGATGTGTAAAGGCAGGGCTGCAGGTAACACCCATTTATTCCCAAGAACACCAGATAGTAGCATTGAAAGGAAAGGACGTTTCCTACTGAGGACCTAACTAGGCTGCAGCTGTGAGATTCTTATGCAAAGGTAAGCTATTAGCAGGCATTCTCTCTCTCACTTATGGATCACAGGAGATGTTAATAGGGAACACTTGCTGCAAAATAAACAAACTGTTGACGTCACACACCCAAAGCACAGGGCACACAATGATCAGTTGCTGCACAGTGAAAGAGACTTTTGTTCTTGTTTCGTTAAACCTAGATTATCCGCCCTGCACACCTTGGGTCTGATTTTAACGTGGTTATGTACATGTCTGCTTCTTTTTCTGATCGCACGTGTGTGACTTTATGCAAATATTGCTACAAGCCCTTCACTAGTGTACATCTGTGGGACTGTGTTTGCAAGGACTAAGTCGCCCACTTTAAGCATTTTTAGATGCTCAATAACCTCTTCATGTGTCTTTAGACCCACCCTCAGCTGCACTGTTAAAACTTGCAACAGCCTTATGGCAAGTGCAGATTTTCCGTTTAAGTATATGGCCTCCATTGTGAGCAATTAAGCTTCAGTGTATGCAAACACTTCAGCAACATGTCTGCAACACTCCCGCAACACGCCCGTAAGATGGCCCATTTCCGTGCGTCTGAATAGCACCTCCCTGTTACCGCCCAGGACTGGCCTAACTTTTCAGTACACTTCTGCGCATGTGTGTCTGAAATCAGTGCTGTGACTCTGCTGTATGGACACAATCGGTACATGTGCATGGTGCAACTTATACGCATGCGCAGTAAAAAAAATTGCTCAATTGCGTCCAACAACGACATAGCGTGCGACATCGACATAGCATGCGACTCAGAATCAGACCATTTAAGTTGCACGCCTTGTCTCGGCTCTTGCAAGATGCCTCCAGAATTTTTGGGGCTGATGCATAGTGAGTACTATGTGGAGAATTCAGTTAGCCGCAATAAGGCATTAACTTTTCGCGGGTCTAGTTAATCCACATGTGGCACAAATATGGCACTTATCACATGTATGCGCGCACCCGTGTTTCGTGCAATCCTATTCCATAAATGGCGTTAACACATTCATGCGATTATTCTTGCTAGGCTGACAGGCACAAAGTACAGGTGAAACAGGGGAACTCTGCTTATACCCCCAAAAAGGGAAACTAATATAGGGTAACAGTGCAGAAGTCTGTTAGTGGCCAAAATTCTAAAATTGTGTCAAATGGCGGCTATAAGCATTTTTCTATAAAAGTGAAAAAAAGTTAGAAAGCTATTTTTTTGGGCCAAATGAAAACGGTAGTTAAATTTGGGGTACATTAACATGGCTATAAGTATATTTTTTGTATAAATTGAAGGTACTTTTAAAAACTATTTTATAAACATCGATTACTGCCTCCTACAGTGTTTTAATCCCTGTCCTATCGATACAGAATCCCCATATACCTGTCCCAATACTTTAAATCCCCTTTTTATGCATGTTTACTTTTTCACCCAAAAATTTACATAATTATTGGCCAAATTAAGCTAATTATATTTTTTTTCCTAATTAGTTACTAAGGAGGGTGTCTCAGTGGTCCTGACATTTTTTCCAAAAAATAAGGGTTTTACACAACGTATCATCTTCTCCAGGGGTCTCGAATACAGAATTGCGATACCTCCAATACAGATTTTGCACCCCCGAAAACCGCTCCTAATAGGATTGCGTGATAAGTATTTAGTCGCACGATTAGCCTTTTTTCACAAAAAATGGCTTATTGTGGCTAATTGAATTCCCCCCTATGTTTGTTTGCATAGCACATTGCACATGCCCAGCAGAGCTGTAAATGTGCTTATGCAGACCCTCACTCAATTTGCATGTATTAAACCTTACAACCAGAGTAGTGGAACAGTGGTGTGAAGGGGCAATCTTATGTAGGTAGAGGTCAGTTAGGGTGCAAATGCGGCCAATTCAGACCAATGAGGAAGTGCATATACACCTGTTACGAGGCATATCTTTTGTATTTGTTACAAGGTAGACACAAGTACGCACTGATAAGGATGTAGTAACAGTCAGGTGTGCAGAGAAACATTCTGCAAAAGTGTAAACATCACATAAAATGATCCTGATTTAATCAAGAGGGGTGACATCACAGCTGCCTTTATTACACGGAGCTCTTTCGTGCTTTAAAGCTTTGATTTACAATGGATAACATGCGTTTCTCTGCAGAAGTGCAACTGGAATGATTGGGGTACTTGTAATGGAATGTATTCCATTACAAGTACCCCAAATCTGCCAGCTCAGAACTGGTGCATAAAACAGGTCCTTCTTGCAAAGTGGAAATTGTGCTACACCCCTAAATTTGCACCTGTTCTAATTGTTTATCTCATTTAAAAAAAAATATATAGCTGGAGCGATCAGTATATTCAGTTTTTAGCCATAAAAGTTCCAAATCCACACAACTACTGCTATCGGCATGTGCATGCCTCTGCTCCTTCATAAATGCTACCATCTTACCGGAAAACCATGTGTACCTCAACAGACTTTTTGTTTACAAATTCTCACCGAATATACCTTCTGTAACTTAACATATTTTAAATCTGTTCACTAAAATTGCCCAAATGTCACATAGAGGGGTTTTATGCCGTCAGTTTAGCAGGAATTAGCAACATTTTTCATCCTGTTTGATTTCAAAGTAGACATTTATAGTAAGAGAATATTGTTTTTTACTGGGTTTTTTTAAACCATATACAACAGAATGCAAAAGAGAGAAATACCAGATAGCAGGGGCTTTAATGGGCTGTATTCTCCTAGCAGCTATAGTTATAGAGATAGTCAGTCCCCAATAAGAATTCATTACAAAAAACAATTAACAGCGCTCATTTGGAACACTTTGAATTGTGCAGCGAATTCTTTGTGACCTGAACCAGACCTCCAACTCTATATCAAACCTTTAAAGTGGATTTTGGTCTAATGGGGCGATTACAAGTCTCCGGTGATTTCTTTACCACTCCAAGGGACCTACCATCAGAGTGTAACTGCTGTTCTGCCAAATTATAGGACCCCAAACATGGTGAGTTGGTACTACATTTACAACTGGACCACACCACTAAGTTATAAATAGATCCATTCCAATCCAGGAAGTAAAATAGGAACAGGACACTCTATGTACTGCACTTATGTCCCATTGGACTAACAGCTATCCAGAGGGAGGTGCTATTTGAAGGTTATATGCTTTTTAATAATATATTGTTTTATTGTGATATATGTTATATATATATATATATATATATATATGTATGTAGTCTTTTATGCACTAATGTAATAAATGCTGCTATTTTTACAGTTTCACTTCATCTGCTCATTTGTGTTATATTCAATTTATCCTCAAATGAGCGCTGTTAAATGTTTTTGTAATATACAACAGAATATCTGTATCGAAAACAAGTGCAAATTGGGAGTATCTTGATTAATATGGCCACCTTCAGTCAGCTGTTCAGTAAGAGCCAGACAGACAAAAGATTTATTTTGTGGTTTGTTATTTGTTTCGGTACATCAGTCTACAGTAAACAATATATCTACAAATAGAGAACAATGAAGACAGGTGCTAATCTTCCCAAGAGCGGGCTTTCCAATAAATTATTTCAACACCTTAGATGTAGAGGGCAGACAGGAGAAAGACTTTTAATAAATAAATACATAAATAAATAATTAAGTGACAGCATGACATCATTGAGTCCACCATGACCTCCTCTCCTATCAGAGTACTCTAGAGGGAAATGTGAGGCCATCTGTAAGACAACTGAAGCTTAGCCAAATTGGATCATGCGACTGGACAATGATCCTGACCACACCAGTGAATCTACAAAATAAAAAAATTAAGATTCTGGAATTGCCTGTATCACTGTGGTGGGACCTGAAGAGATGATGCATATAAACAATTGCCCTCAAGCTCAAACATCAAGGAACTAAAACATTTTTGTAAGGCAGAGTTGGCCAAAGTTCCTGAAATACAATATCAGAACATATGATTGCTGCTAAAGGTTGTAAGGTCTATCTATCTATCTATCTATCTATCTATCTATCTATCTATCTATCTATCTATCTATCTATCTATCTATCTATCTATCTATCTATCCATCCATCCATCCAGAGAGAGAGAGGCAGACAGACAGAGAGACAGATAGCTGGTTTGCTCATAGTCATCTTCCTTATTGCTAATTGATTTGCACATATAACTTGTATATATTGCAAACTATTATTATTATTAACAGTTTCTTATATGCCGCAGCATATTCCGTTGCGCTTTACAATTGGAAACATAAATAGAACAAAACTGGGTAGTAACACACAGATATATAGGTAGGAAGGCCCTGCTCCTAAGCTTACAATCTGTCAGCTATGTAAGTGATGTGTCTTTGCATATCTATGACTTGCCATCTGTTACTGCATTACAACTTACAGCATACTCTACTAGCCCCTGGCCTCTTGTCACTGATTTTATCAACAGACTATACATTCCCTCTAAATATTATAACATATTAATATGGTAATAAAAGAAGCTCAGTGTTAATATAAAAATAAATATTCTGCATAATACTGTGTACCACCAATGTATTGATCAGTACCTTAGAGTGCAAGTGAAAGGATGGGGAGACTGCGTTTTTTTTAATCTTAAAACTAATAACACCTTTATAGGCCAACAGGATTATGTGTATAGGGGAAAGTGATGCTGTAAAACCATTATCTCCTTTTTATTTGTCACCATAGGCAGTGTGAATGCAGGCACCTCCAGCCGGCCATCAACAGAGGGGAACAAGAAGATTTGTCTCACTAACATCTAAAAATCCCATCTTTTATTGAGCACAGCAGGAAGCCAGGTCCTTTGTCTGCTTCCCTGGTGAAAGGCAGTCTTCAATTACAGTAATTGGCCATGGCATGGAAAGGAAAGGCAGCACTATATCATCCCTTTTAAATCACTGAAATGGAAAAGAGTACCTGGGCATTATTTCATTGTATTACTGTAATTAACCCTTGTTTATATAACACAAGAAAATTCTGCAGTGCTTCACAATATAAAACATTTTCCAGATCCCAAGTGGTCATGATATCATTTTTTCCTTCCCCTGAATGTTTACATCAATGATTTTTGACTCTTTCCATTCAGAATCCATGTTGTTTGTTCATTTTTTAGATGATAATAATAAAATGTTCAATTTAATTACATTACTGCTGTTTACTGCCCTCGCAACCGGGTCGATGGTGGCCCAGAGCGCATGCGCACGACGGAGCCAGCTCCGTCGTGCGCATGCGCGAGACCCTGATAGCGACGAGTAATCCGTCGCTCCAGGTCTCGCACCAAAGGGGGCGTGCTGTCGATGTTGAGTGACAGCACGCCCCCTTTGGTGGGCGGCCCGGGGGAGTGGCAGCCCAGATGGAGGCGTTCCCATGAGAACTCCTACCGTCTGGGGTCGGCCCCACTGACATCACAAGTGATGTCAGTGGGAGAGCTTTCGGCTCTGTTTGAGCCGAAAGCTCTCTGGGGCTTGCGGCAATGAGACCCTACCACAAGGGTCTCGTCGCAAGCCCGATGGTCGCGATGGTCAAGACCATCGCGACCATCATCATGGCCGCTCGCATTAGCTGTGGGTGGCACATTAAAAGACGCCCTGATTCAGAGCAATCGCTCTATCAGAGCGTCCGGCTCTGAATCAGGGCCACAGCTTGTATGTAAGCTGGGCTGTAACTACTGACTGGCCAGGATAGCACTTGCCAGGGGCGCCTGTTGGGGGTTGCTACCTAGCTCAACAACACACATTTTAACTCTTAATGCAGAGGATGGTTATCCACAGATTACCCCAGCATTGCCTTTTGGTTTGAGCTCCTAGAAATGAATAAACAACTTACCTCCATGAGCAAAGCAGACTTTCAGTTTTGGGAACTTTTCAAATATCCCACCCATAATCATACAGCACATGGCAGTAGTTGTCTCCGCTGGCATTCCTTACAAAGCAGCAACAACATATGGTTAGATTATTCATTACATTAAAATCAAGAATAAATAATGACAATGACTGACCAAATCTGTGGGCCTTTATCACAGATTTCAATGTGAATATAATAAAAGTGAAAAGGATGTTAATAAACATTGGCCTATTTTAACAAAGGATCCCATTTTGAGCCCGATCATTCCCTTCAAACCCAAATTTACTTAATGCAAAGCGCTCAATGTAAAATATAAGTTAGCAAAAGTGCTTTGCCTTCTTGCCCAGAACCCTCTAATGCTGGGTACACACTAGACAATTATGAGGTCAATATCCTGACCGCAGGGATTCCGGCAGTCTGTCAGAATCCCAGCGCCGGCATCCCGACCACCGGAATCCCAAAGGGTTAGAGGGAGGGTGAGGGTTAGGCACTAGGGGGAGAGTTAGGGTTAGGCACTAAGAGGGGAGGGTTAGGTTTAGGGTGTGGGAAGGGGCAGGTTAGGTTCAGGCACCGGGGAGGGAGGGTTAGGATACCTACCGACAGGTGTCGGTATCCTAACCCTGTCGTGATGCTAGCGTCAGGATTCTGACCGCTGGGATCCCGAGCGCCGACATCCCGAGCGTCGGCATCTCTAAATGATGTGTGCACCCAGCGACGGCAGATGCAATGGGACGATATATCAGGCGGTCCGTACACGCTGCACGAACTGGTGTATGACCAATATATCGTTCTCCCGCTGCATCCAGAACCAAGGTGTCATTTGCCGAATCCTCAGATTGGCACTGCAGGCAAATCTTAAGATATGTTGAACGACGAACAGGAGGGCGCAATAGTGAGTACACGCTGGACGATGTGGATAATTTCTCGTTCCGATTCGCCTCAAAACACAACAAGCTTTAGATTATCACAAAAAGTTTTTTTAACTTGTGGTTCATGTGAAGCCTGTAAATACATAAAAGGCAGTAGCAATAAAGTGGAAGAGTACTATATTAATGGAGTAAAGAACACTGTGAGGGAAATTATTTATTGTCATTCAAAAAAATTTAATTTATTTTGTGGAATGTTGCTATGATCTATATTATACTGGCAGGACAACTAGACCTTGTAAGGTACGCCTCTCACAGTCTGAACAGCTTCTAAATATAAAGAAAGGACTAGAGACACAGGGCCTGACTCACAGGTGGACGCAGTGTCGATGTTTGTGCAGTTGAGCAATTATTTGCTACTGTGCATTCGCAAAAAGACCTGGAAACCTCTACGGCGCATCATGCATACCACTGAGTTTACGCACAGACCGCTGTTACGTAAAGGATTGCTCCCATTTGATATGGTGGCAGAAAGAATTGAGAGTTCCTAGGGGGTAACTGGGAGGCAACCTGAAGCATACCTCCCAACTTTTAGGTCCTCCAAAGAGGGACAGTTCGTGCGCCAAAGGCGTTCATGGGCAAAAAGGAGTGGGGCCTCGTGGGAAGTGGGAGGAGCCTCGTGAAAATGTGGCAGAGCCTTGCGGCTTCCGCCATTTTCGTCACTATGGGGGCGTGCCCAGCACTCTCCGAGATGCTGGGCATCCCCCAGACTCTCCGTATACTGTGCACGGCATCTGTTGCCCTCCTGCTCCCACAACTTCCCCCCCACTGCAGGAGACTGCGGCCCGTGGGTGGGACAGCAGAACAGTCCCAGAAAAATGGGACTGTCCCGTTGGATGCGGGATAGTTGGGAGGTATGCTGAAGAGAACACAAAAAAAGACTGTCTCGTGGGAGTGTTATCAGTGGTGGTTCTAGGGGTGGGCTAACAGGGCAGTCGCCTGGGGCGCTGGCCCCTAGAGAGCGCCATTGAGTCTCCAGAAGGTAAAAAAAAAATAATCCCATAATAATAAAAAAAACAGTGCCAGTCTCACCCGCGTTGCCGGGCGCCCGCTGATATTTGTTATCAGCGGGCCCCTGGCTCCCTCCCTACAAAGGCAGCCGAAGCTCACTCCAGAGTTCCGGCTCCCGCATAGAGCACTATGGGAGGGACATCAAGACGCCTCTCCCATAGATCCATGGAGCCGGAGCTCACTCCAGAGCTCCGGCTCCAGCAGAGAGCACTATGGGAGGGACGTCATGACGTCTCTCCCATAGATCTGTGGAGCCGGAGCTCACTCCAGAGCTCTGGCTCCAGCAGAGAGCACTATGGGAGGGACGTCATGATGTCTCTCCCATAGATCCGTGGTGGAGCCGTGGTCGGACCGGATGGCAGCGGACGCAGGAGCTATTGGTAAGTATTGTGTTTGTATATTTTATTTTTCAGAAGGGAGGCATGGGGGCATTACTACTGGGGGCATGTCTATAAGGGGGCATTACTACTGGGGGCATGTCTATAAGGGGGCACTACTACTGGGGGCATGTCTATAAGGGGCATTACTACTGGGGAGATGTCTATAGGAGGTCATTACTACTGGGAGAATGTCTATAAGGGGCATTACTACTGGGGCATGTCTATAAGGGGGCATTACTACTGGGGGCATGTCTATAAGGGGTATTACTACTGGGAGCATGTCTATAAGGGGCATTACTACTGGGGCATGTCTATAAGGGGGCATTACTACTGGGGGCATGTCTATAAGGGGCATAACTACTGGGGGCATGTCTATAAGAGGCATTACTACTGGGGGCATGTCTATAGGGGGGGCATTACTACTGGGAGCATGTCTATAAAGGGGCATTACTACTGGGGGCATGTCTATAAGGGGCATTACTACTGGGGGCATGTCTATAGGGGGGCATTACTACTGGGAGCATGTCTATAAGGGGGAATTTCTACTGGGGGCATGTCTATAAGGGCGCATTACTACTGGGGACATGTCTATAAGGGGACATTACTACTGGGGGCATGTCTATAAGGGGGCATTACTACTGGGGACATGTCTATAAGGGGGCATTCCTACTGGGGGCACAACTATAGGGGGCACTAATGGAGGCATTCCAACTTTGGGCACTACTATAGGGGGCATTCCTACTGTGGGCACTACTATAGGGGGCATTATTACTGGGGCACTACTAATGTGGGCACTACTATAGGGGGCACTACTACTGTGGGCATTGTATTAGGGGCACTACTACTCAGTACTGTGGGCCTTGTGTATAAGGAGCACTAATTTGGGCATTGTGTAAAAGGGGCACCACTGTGTGTCATAACATGAATAAGGGACTAATGTGTGGTGTAATTTGAATTGGGGATACTGTATTGTAAAGGGAATTACTGCATGTGGCATAATGTGCTATACAGGGCATTACTGCATGTGGCATAATGTGTTATACAGGGCATTACTGCATGTGGCATAATGTGTTATAAAAGCCATTACTGCATGTGGCATAATGTGTTATACAGGGCATTACTGCGTGTGTCATAATGTGTTATACAGGGCATTACTGCGTGTGGCATGTGTTATAAAGGCCATTACTGCATGTGGCATAATGTGTTATACAGGGCATTACTGTGTGTGGCATGTGTTATACAGGGCATTACTGCGTGTGGCATAATGTGTTTATAAAGTCCATTACTGCATGTGGTATAATGTGTTATACAGGGCATTACTGCGTGTGGCATAATGTGTTTATAAAGTCCATTACTGCATGTGGTATAATGTGTTATACAGGGCATTACTGCGTGTGGCATAATGTGTTATACAGGGCATTACTGCGTGTGGCATAATGTGTTTATAAAGGGCATTACTGCACGTGGCATAATGTATATATAACGGGCATTACTGTGTAAGGTGCATTACTGCACATGGCAATTATTCGCCACGAGGGGAGAGCCTGGGCGAAGCCCCGCACCTTCATAAGTGCTGGGCACGCCCCACAGTGTGATGAATTGGGGGTGTTCTGCAAGGACACGCCCCCTTTCTGGAAGCACGTGCCTTCAGCGCGTGCAAAGGAACGTCATCTACAAAAGGGGGGGGGGGGCGCAACTGTGAACTTTCGCCCTGAGCTCCACAATGTCTAGAACCGGCCCTGAGTGTTATAGTAGTGTAATGGGCATGTCATTGAACGCGACTGTATTCTCAAAGGCAGAGCCGAAGCCACAGAGGCCATGTATAGAGAAAGTTCAGAGGGGGATTCTGCACCTGTCATAGGGCGTTGTGTAGGTGGTGATTGTGATGATGCGCTGATGGAGTGTTTGAGTCCACCGGCGGATTTGCACTGTCCACACACATTGAAAGTGACCGTCTCAGAGCTTGCACTGTCCATGGCACATAAGTACACAAGGAGAACAGTGAAACTAGCATTTCTATATTATCACCGCTGCGCCTCCATAAACATTTGCACCGCTGAATGCATTAGCGTCCACCTCTGAATCAGGTCCACATTCCTTAGTCCTTCATTTAAAATCAAACATGGATGTTCCATTAAACCTTTTGGGCACTAAAACTTATCAAGGGAAATTGGAGGCAAAAAATTGTATAGAAGATATAGCAAGAGCATAAATTAGACTTATTTTTTTTAAATAAAAACTTTAACACTATATGAAACCACTTTTTTGTTTTGTTTATCTATTTACTTGTTTGGATTGACCATCCTTGCTAGAGGACGCTGGAATACATGATACTACAAAATTTGAGTGGAAGTGGACTCCTGTGGTACTTTATAGTTACCTATTGTTTGATGTTAATACACCAGGAAAAGGTTGTCCAATTTTTCCATTCTTACATGTGTATATAGGATGGTGTGTTAGTGAATACCTGGGATTTTCTAATTTTGGCTGCTTTTTGGGTGCTCCAATTTTTATGACTTTAAATTTTTATTGGCCATATCTTTAGTAGGTAGTATACAAGGGGGTATATTTACTAAGGTGCAGGTTTTTAGAAGTGGTTTTGTTGCCCATAGCCACCAATCAGATTCTACTTAACATTTATCTAGCACCTTCTAGAAGGTAATAGCTAGAATCTGATTGGTTGCTATGGGCAACAAAACCACTTCTAAAAACCCGCACCTTAGTAAATATACCATACTTGCCGACATTCAGCTCCCTCCTTCCGGGAGGGAGCTGAATGCCTGCATTCTGTGGGGGGCGTGGCCGGACTGAGATGCCGATTTGGGGGCGGGGCTGGGGGCGTGACCGCCCGATCGCATCATTGTGGCCCCACCCCCTCTTCACAATGCCGGAAAAAAGGCATTGTAAAGCAGGGGGTGGAGCCTCGATGATGCGATTCAGCGCAAATCGCGTAATCGGGCCCCCCGGCAGCGGGGGTTTTTACTAGTAGTCTGGGGGGGTAGGCGGCAGCCGGGAGGCTTGCCTGTCTTTCCGGGGGGTTGGGAGCGGCACCCGATATTCGGGAGGCTCCCGACCAAATCGGGAGGGTAGGCAAGCCTGAAATATACCCCTTGGTATCTTTGTTTGAGAGTTTTGTTTTAAATTTCCAAATGAATGCTGCTTGTGCCAGTCCCGGGAATAAATCTAGGTTATGTCAAAACAGATTAATTGGAGATTGGGCAGATACAAGTGAGAAGCAATATACTGCATGGTCCCATGTACTGAGAAAAAATAATATAATGGGGAATTTTTGAAAAAATCTTGTTTCTATGGTAAGAAGAGGATCCACACTACATAACAGACAGAAACAGACTGAAGCAATTCAGATTCAACTGGAATTCACAATCTAGAGAGGGCCATAACACACTTTAAATGAGGTGAGCAAAAATAAAATAGAATTGCAAGTTGGGGTCCTCTTTTGCTATTTTATGGGTATCCACATTTTCATTCGAGGGGTTTTTCTGCCCATTACAATGGTGAAATCTTACATTAAAGTGATCTTAATGCATTTGACAGGACGTGAATAGGGAGGGTCTGAAAAATGTAAATTAACCTAGGTAATAGATTCATTTTAATAGCGTTCACTCGACCTGTCCAGGAGATGAAATGTGAGTTCCACTGGTTAATGTCCTACAATAGTCTGAAAAAACTCTGGATAGTTTGCACAATAAAGTTGATCATTACATCTTTTTAAATAAATTACAAGATATCTGAGGTGTTGTTTCTGCCATTTGAAATTATGATTAGTGGTAAGAAGAGTCTTGAGATCTTGGGGTTCTACCTTAATTTTTATTTTATAATAAGAGAGCTAATTTGAAATATCATTGGCCCTCATTCAGAGGCGCTCGCAAGAAGCAAGCGCTCGCTCTGAATGAGGGCGGCCGCTTGTTTTTTTAAGTGCGGCCTCCTGGTCGCTAGCTAAGCTGTGGGTTACCATCCACAGCTTTAGCGACCGACCAGGTCTCGGCAACCACAAGCACCAGGGAGCTTCCTGCTCTGATCGAGCAGGAAGCTCCCCAGTGACATCACTGCTGATGAACGCCTCCGTTTGTGAAACCACCCCCCACCACGCCTACAAAACGGGGTGAGCTGTCGATCAATATCTACAGCCGCCCCTTTTGTAGTGAGCTCCGGAGCGAGCTCCAGGGCTTGTGCACGCGGAGTGCGGTCGCTGCGCGTGCGCAGGGCATAAACATCGACCGTTGCGAGCACTCAGTGCTTGCGACCGGGTCTGAATGAGGACCATTGTCCTTTAATAGCTGTGGGAGAGTAATTAATAGATTTGCTATTGTCAGCAAACATCACAATTATATTTTATACTCTGAGGGCTGATCCATACATCCAGTGTTTCAGGTTTATTTCTGATTTTGGAGACCAAGGTTTCTATCAATCAGGCAAATATTAAAGGGGACAAAGGATATGCCTGCTAGGTGCTGTTGGGGATGGAAATTGGTGGAGAGGAGAGTCTGCTAGCTAGAACAGAGGTAGTCTGTTTGCTATAAAGGGATTTAATTGCCATGAGCACCAGCCAATCCATACTGACAAAGAGTCCTTTTCATGAAGGTCAAAGATATCCTGTGAAATGCTCTTACTGCAACTAGTGCCATCACCAGGGAAGGAAGACCAGACAAGTGAGAATAATGAGTAAAGTCAGCAGACCTACTGATATTATCAAAGGCTTCTTGGCTGGGAATAAAGCCCACCTGGTCAGGATTTAGAAGACAGGAAAGGATCAGCATGCTTATAGTGGATTTCTTGCAGCAGAACAATATTAGCCTTTTGTCTTTTAAGTAATTGTACAGCTATAGGTCTCTTTATAGTGGTATTCTATCAGATGATATTCACCTATTAATATGTTCCATACCATGGAAGGTTTTATAGAGATGGCAAAGATGGCCCTTGGAGGACCAAATCATAGTGATGGTGAGGAATTGCTGGAAGATGGACGATAAGGGAATAAATGGAATAAGATGAAAGAAGCCTCACCGATGGCAGAGGCCAAAATGGCTCGAAAAATAATGAAAGAGGTCACAAGGGGTTCCAAACAATAGAACTTGAGTAAAATCATGGGGAGGCGATTGGTAATGGTGCAACTGAGCAACAGCAAGAAGCAAGGAAATGGACATTTCCACATATGTGCACATAGTAGGGAATGGTATGTGGGGAGTAGGGGGAGCAGAATTGGGTTCACTACTATGGATGGGAGTGGAGTGTGAAAGCAGTCTAGAGATGGGTGAAGATCCCAATATAGTATTAACAATAAGCATAAGTAGGAGATCCGATGGGGCTGTCATCCACAAAGGAACACATAACAAGTCAAACATTGAGGCATATAGTACTTGTGAAGAAAAGGTCTGAACATCCAAAATATATAACAATGCAATAATGACAGTTTTTAAAAAAAGACTTATCGGTTGAGATAATTAAGACCCAAAATCCGGAAGATCATCTGTTGATACCATGGTGATCCTAAAACTAAAACAAATAAAGAAGAGAAAGGGGACAACAAGGACTAAGAGTTTGGGATGTATCTTCAAGTAATTTCAAACAATACATGCCCGAAGGAGTACTTTGAACTTTGAAGATGACAAGAGGAGGTAGAGATCATCACGATGGATCAAGCATGAGTCCATTCAAAAAGATAATGTGTCAGCAGAGTGTCATACGTAAGGGTTGGTTTTGGTTTGTAATAGGCATGGGAGACTGAAGAGGAGATTTGAGAGGTGTGGATGAACTTAGGTGGTTTGAGCCAGGACCTCCTCATGTATAGATGTGAGGAGGTAGAGATATGGCAGTGGATGATGGGCCCAAAGGCGAGAACAGGAATAGAAAGTCTTTATTGAACAGTAGGTTGGAATGGAACCAAATATATACTACTGAATGAATGAGCAGAATCGGATTGGGACCAATGATGCTGGATTGAGAGCTGGATCAGTTTGAGACCGATGTTGATAACTTGATGGAATTGAATCCAATGTTGAAGAATTAATGAACTTGATTGGTTTGAGACTGATGTTGAAGAATTGAACAACTTAGTTGATAAGAGTCTGATATTAATGAATTGACAAACTTGATCGGTTGGGACCGATGTTGATGAATTGAAGAACTTAATTGATAAGAGTCCGATGTTGATGAATTGAGGAATTTGATTGGTTTGGACCGATGGTTGATGTAAGAACAAGTCTCAGTGGTAAAACCAAGATGGTATAGGAGACTTGTTTACCAGATCTAGGAACTGGATATAACGGACTGGGACCGTTCAGATACAGAGTACCTGGGAGCTCAGTACTGAGCTGTAACTTCAGCAAGAAGTGACATTGTACTGGCACAGAGGCCAGTCAGGAATTTATAGGGGGGGATTACCAGGGATTAGATGCTGCAATCAACTGGTCTGGGAGCAGCACTCTGAGTGGTTGAGGAGAGTCAGATGACAGAGTCCAACATCTGCGCCCATACTGTTGTTTTGAAGGGAACTCTGGCATGTAGTCTGTATACCATTATGTTGGGGAGACACGCTGTGAGCAAGTGACTGCAGATAGCCCTCTCCCTGCTCAGTGACAGGATACTGGGCAGACGGGGCAGGAGTAGATCTCAGTACCAGCTGGGAGCGATGTGTAGTGTGAGCGGACCTAGGTGCTATCCGGGAATGATGCACAGTGTGAGCGTACCTCAACGCAAGCCTGGACAGGCACCAGAGAAGTAAAAAGTTGGTTTTAAGTGTCCAGAGCATAACATTACCCCCCGTTGACCAGTGGCCCCAGGACACCTCTAAGGCATTTGAGGAAACTTGGCATGGAATGCTTGGATCAACTGAGGAGCATGGATGTCAGAGGAAAAAGTCCAGGAACGTTCTTCTGGGCAGTAGGCCTCCAGTCAATGTATTTGAGATGTCCATAACGGATTATAGAGTCCAGAATCTTTGCCACTTCGTATTCAAGTCTACAATGAGTCTGGACTTTGAATGTTGAATGAAACTAGTTGAGTATGAGTGTTTTCAATAAAGAAATATGGCAGGAATTTGGTATCCTCAGGAAGGGAGATAGCTTGAGTTTAAATGAAATTGGGTTGATTACACGCTCAATGACGAATGGCCCAATGTAGCGGGGCGCAAATTTCATGGATGGCTATCTTAACCACAGATTTCGTGTAGACAGCCAAACTCAATCACCTTCCTTGAGACTTGGAACTGCTCTCAACTTCCTGTGAGCAAACTTCTTGTACCGCTCAGAAGCCTTCACAAGGGAGGAGCGGATCTCTTTCCAAATCTTAGAGAAGTGCTGCAAGATGCGGTCAGCAGCTGGACCTTGTGATGCAGGAAGAGACTGAAACTCAGGAACTCGCAGGTGAAGACCATAGGCGGCATAAAAGGGCGTGGAACCAGATGAAGCATGGTATTGATTGTTGTGACAAAATTCCACCCAAGGAAGCAGTTCAGCCCAGTTGTTCTGAGTGGAGGATACAAATAAACGAAGAAATGACTCCAGGTCTTGGTTGACTCTTTCTGTCTGACCATTGGACTGGGGGTGATAGGCAGGGGAGAAATTGAGTTTGACTTGAAGTGAAGAACACAAAGAATGCCAAAACTTGGCGACAAACTGCACTCCCTGGTCAGAGATGATTTCCAGAGGTAGTCCATGGAGTCTGAAGATTTCTTCTATGAATAATTGAGCCAACTTGAGAGCTGACGGAAGACCAGTAAGGGGTATGAAGTGAGCCACTTTGGTGAACCGGTCAACTAAAACCCAGACTTGTCGAACTTGTTTGAAACTGGAAGATCAGGAATGAAGTAAATCAACAGGTGTGTTCACGGCTGATGTGAAACAGAGAGAGGAAGTAACTGCCCAGCTGGAGACCTTCGAGGCACATTATGCTGGGCACACTTGTTACAAGAGGCAAAGAAGACTTGGATGTCTTTTCTGAGAGAGGGTCACCAGTAAGACCTGGAAATTAACTCGAAAGGTCTTTTGTATGCCTGCATGACCTGGGAAGCATGAGCCCAATGTAGCAGTTTTTTGCATAATGCGGACTTGACAAGAGATTCTACTCCGACTGTAGAAAAGGCCATTGGATCAATGATGAGATGCTTCTCAGTGGATGTAGTCTCATTTTATTGTTCCATGGAGTGAGAGAGGGCATCAGCCTTTCGGTTCTGGACCCCTGGATGAAAAGACAATTTGAAGTTAAATTGGGAGAAGAAAAGAGCCCATCTGGCTTGCCTCGGATTCAGACAATGGGCCATCCTAAAATATAAGAGGTTTTTATGGTCTGTGAGAATGGAGATGGGATGCAGTTCCTTCCAAAAGACAGCACCAGTCCTCTAAGGCTAACTTAATAGCGAGAAGTTCTTGATCCCCAGTAGAGTAGTTGCACTCAGCCGGAGTGAATTTTCTAGAGAAAAATCCACAGGGGTGGAGAAGGCCATCAGGAGTGCATTGAGAGAACACAGCTACAACTCCAAAGGAAGAAGAGTCAACTTCCAAGACGAATGGCTGTGAGAAATCACGCTGACGAAGAACAGGAGCTGAAATGAACTTCTGTTTGTTTTCATGGAAGGCTTTCTTTGCTTTCCCTGACCATCAGGATGGATTGGCACCTTTCCAGGTGAGCGCGGTGATAGGTCCAATGATGGTGGAAAAGTTCTTTATGAATTAGCGATACTAGTTCGCAAATCAAGGAAGCACTGTACAGTCGTGAGAGTATTAGGAAGCGGCCATTCCTGAATTGCTTGGAGTTTCTCTGGGCCCATTTTGAGACCAGAACCTGAAATTATATATCACAGGAAGGGACTTGAACTTGAAGACTCACTTCTCCAATTTGCAGTAGAGATATTGGAACGGAGATGTGTCAGAACCTCTTTTACTTGCCTACTAGGAGCTTCCAGATCATTGGCGAGTATTAGAATATCGTCAAGATAGACAACAACATGTTTGTACAACAGATCGTGGATGATCTCATTGACATAGTGCTGGAATACTGCGGGAGCATAGCTGAAACCGAAGGGCGTATCAAGGTACTCTTAGTGGCCGTCGTGGGTGTTAAATGCGGTCTTCCACTCGTCTCCCCTCTGAATTCGTATGAGATTATATGCTCCTTGCAAGTCCAATTCGGTGAAGATGGTGGCTCCACTGACTCGGTCAAAAAGCTCTGTGATAAGAGGGAGAGGATAGTGATTTTTAAAGGTGATATCATTCAGCCCCCTCTAGTCGATGCAGGAGCGCACACCTCCATCCTTTTTTTTGACGAAAAATAAGCCCACACCAGTGACAGGATACCAGTGGCAGATAGGGAAGGAGTTGACCTCAGCACCATCTGGGAGCGATGTGCAGTGTGAGCAGACCTCAGTTGTATCCAGTAGTAATGCACTGCACAAGCGTAACTCAAAACTAGCCTGGACAGGCACCGGAGAGGTAAACAGGTGGTTTTAAGTGTCCGGAGTGTGACACAGAAAACAGAACAGTCCAGAGATTCTGAAGATCTTCAGCAACTTTCCTAAAGGACCTATAAGACATGGCCAAAAGTTCAGCTAGTAGTTGAGCGATATATGATGGAAAACTACATGTGGGGTGACAAAACCAGAGAAATTATGTTGAGTTTCAGGCTTGGGTCCACTCCAGGGAGGGGGGGCCTCTCTCTCTGGGAGACTTGTTGATGAGGTGGGAGAAGCTCATCAACAAGTTTGTTGGAGAAGAAGCCTAGCTTTATGCAGATGTCAATTCCTTGATAAGGTGTTTTGATTGTATATGATGGCAGATGGAAGAATGACATGGACAAGGGGAATCCCAATCAATACTTGACTTTTCGATTGCATAATGGTTTTGTCACTACAAGAAGGTCTCTTCACTTTTGAAGGGTGCTAGGACACCATCACAAATCAAAGCCATTTCTGAATCCCGAGAATTCTTGGCCTATAACTTCTTTGAATTTACAGATGTCATCTGTTTTCTTTTCCAGTGTATCTGTGCAGGTGCTTATAGAGGCGATGTCCATTTTCATTATCATTCTGTACTGCATCTTTTAACTAAATGTGACAGGTTGCAGCCATTTGGAGAAGCATAGTGAACTGGTTAGAGTCAGGAGAGACAGTACCTTTGGAGGAATTGACTGCTATATTATCTTAAGGAATTTAATTAATTTATAGTGGTATTACTTTTCTTAGCAGTGGCAAAGGAGAATGGTTTACTATAACATTGGGACATATTGCAAAAAGATAGTCATCAGGAAAGCTAGAAAAAAGTGATGCGCTGAACCTGTAAACTGTTTTGAGAAGATAAGGTGATCACATATTAACTTTGAAGTTCAGGAGAAAGATATACAACATTAGTTAGACCAGGATGAGCAAAATAACTGGTACTTCTCATATAGAATAATGCAGGAGCTCCCTCTAGTGTCAAAGAGAGATAATTATCTAACATAGAGCTATAGTGACAATACAAAGATAGATGGACTGGACTCTGCTTCCAAATGACAGGGCCCCATTTAGCAGTGATACATTTAGCACTCGCTAAAGGGGTTATGTCCTCCTTTCAATATTTAACAAATAGTCGTAATCTAAGATTGCCACTGTTGTCACTATTTAGCATATGGCATCTATAGTCGACCACTGTAAAGGATCAGTAGTGTTACAAATCAGCTGTGACAGTCTTCGCAACCTCGCTATGTCTCATCTGTCCTGTAAGGGTTAAGGATATCCAGATTTGCCTGAGAGATCTGTTCAGCATACAATGTGTCTATATCCCCCCATACATCTGCGACAGCTCGTCGTGATGTAGCAATGGTATTGGAATGCCATTGACGTTCAGCGATCCGTCGCAGGATTGATGAAATTCTACATGTTAAATTTCACCGGTCTGCCAACCACGATAATATTTTGATCGTGATCGGCATATCTGTGAAATGCAACATGTTGGATTTCAGAGATCCTGCGATACCGGGTTGCAGGATCGCTAAATTACGATGATTTGTCGCAGATATATGGGGGCCTTATGTTGCTGGATTCCCTTCCAGGCAGATTATGCACCTGGGAGTCTCTCTGTCTGAGGTCTGCAGATCCTTGATTACAGCAGAGATGGCAGTCCAGCTAGTAGCGCTAAACCTGAACTGCAGAGTTTATGTGTGTCACAGATGTGTTTGGTTGTGGACTCAGACTAAGGGTTCTGGCTGGAATGATGTTTGAGCGGTCTGGGTAGAAGCTGGGAGGTTTTATATAACTTTTCCTCATGCAGTTGATTGGCTTAGAGAGGAGTGGTAACGACTGATACTGGACTCTGGAATACTTAGTGCTGGGATTAAACCGGAATACTGGACACCGGGATTGAACAGGAATACTGGACACCGGGATTGAACCAAAATTCTGGAAACCGGGATTGAACCTGAATACTAGATAACGGGTTTGAACCAGAAAACTGACGCTGGGTTTTAACCAGAAAACTGGACATCGGGATTGAACCGTAATGCTGGATACCATGTTTGAACTGGAATGCTGGAAACAGAGTTTGAACCAGAATGCTGGACACCGGGATTGAACCGGAATGCTGGACACCGAGATTGAACCAGAATACTGGACACTGGGATTGAACTGGAATACTGAACACTGGGATAGAACTGGAATACTGGACAATGGCTTTGAACCAGAAAACTGGACATCGAGATTGTACCAGAATGCTGGACACTGGGTTTGAACTGGTATGCTGGACACCCCGGAATGCTGGACACTGGGTTTGAACCGGAATGCTGGACACCAAGATTGAACCGGAATACTGGACACCAGGATTGAACCAGAATACTGGACAGCGGGATTGAACCAGAATACCGGACACCGGGATAGAACCAGAATACTGGACACCGGGATTGAGCTGGAATAGCTGGACACCGGGATTGCACCGGAATAGCTGCAGCCAGGGGTGCTGGAGATGGAAACTGCACTGGAAGTCACTGTGCTAAAGAATCTGAAGAAATAATCAACTTAAAGCAGGATACAGACAACAATGCACTGGCATGAGCAGACTGCCAAGAAGTTTCTTATATATCCCTGGACCATTGGGGATTAGCTGGTCTGGGAGCAGCGCTCTGAGTGGTGGAGGAGAGTCAGGTGAGTCCAACATGGCTGTGCCCATACTGAGTTTTTGAGGGAACTCGTGTGCAGTCTGAGTACTAGCAAGCGGTGGAAGTGTAGAGAGAATAGCAGGCATTGAGAGCAAATGCATCTTTATGCTCTCTGTATTTCAAATCCAGCATTACTATTTAGACTGCAAACACTGGGCCTGATTTAGAGCCGGACGCTATTTGCACTCGCTCGTTCAGAAAAAGGGGCCGGCTATTTAAATTGAGCGCTCACTCTTTGCGGTCTGTTGACGCCTCTATGTCTGAGCGAGCGGATACGGAGTTGGTGTATTTGTTCCCCATACCTGCATGTTCATTTAGCGGCAGAGAAAGCCAGCCAAGCACCCATTTGCGGAAAGGTTTCTCACAGTCACGGAGCATGTAGCACGAGACATGTTCAGCCATATGGTGTTTCATTCAGCCACAAGTAGTTTGTCAGCGGCTTCCGTCATCACACCCGCTATCACATCCAGGATCAGCCACGCCAGGTTGGTGCGCCCGGTCCCCGTCTGGAACGGATCTCGGTGCACTCCATATACTGGCCGGACGCTTTCCACATAGTGTGAGTACTGCCATTTTGACAGGTGATTACAGCTCCCCGTTATTTAGATCCTTTTGGCAATACTGATATATGGGCTTGCTGACTTTATTTATATTGGTGGACTTACACAGAGCTTGATTGTGAACTTTACCTACATTTGGACCCTGGATTGGTCCCACATCCAATTGACCATTGCTCTTATATATATCTCCATATCCAACCAGTGTAGAATCATTGTATGTTTTATATATTTTATTGTGTTATGTTGCAATATATTTATTTGCATTAATCAGTGTGGTCACTTGATCAAACTAGTGCTCCACTTCTTTTTTTTCCTATTGTTCTTTTAGCAGGTGCAGATCCTGCTAGTGTGAGCAGCTCTGTTTTGTCAAGAGTTTGATTTTCTGACTGACAGCGCACCAGGTTGTGTTTTTATTGGAGGTGTTGCAGCCTGCATGCTGAGCAGACTTCCCAGGCAAATTATAATATCCTGACCCACAGGACAGGTGGCAGAGGTAAGTCACAAGACAAACTAATAGCATATGAGAGAAATTAGTCAGGATTGTGACATGTGGAATTATTGTTTTCAGTCCTTAGTGCTTGACAATCTCTCTGCATATACACAGTGTGCTCCACGCCAGAGTTCCCTCCAGAATCAGAGATGGGCGCAGCCATGACAGTCAAGATCAAATAATTAGCCAAAAGCCAACCAGAAGCCAGTCTGCAATCACATGATACTCTCAGCCAATACCTGGACAGACTGGGGTATATAGGGAACTTCCTGAACACTCCCAAGATGCAAGAACTTTGTTGTTATAGCCTGCTGCAAGTTGCTAGAGTATTATCTCCAGTTTCTCCAGCATTGTGACTTCCAATGCAGTTTCCATCACCAGTGCTTCCTGGCTCCAGCTGTTTCGGTTCAATCCCGGTGTCCAGTATATTGGTTCATTTCTGGTGTCCAGCATTCCGTTTCAAACCCAGTGTCCAGTATTTGGGTTCATTCCCATTGTCCAGTATTCCGGTTCAATCCTGGTGTCCAGTATTCTGGTTCAATCCTGGTGTCCAGTATTCCGGTTTAATCCCGGTGTTCATTATTCTGGATTAATAAGACTTTACCACACCACTCTACTCCTCTCAACTGCACAAGGAAAAGTTATATCAGACCCCCCAGCTTTTGCCGAAACCTCACTTCCTCCATTCCAGCCAGAACCCTAAATCCGGGTCCACAGCCAAACATATCTGTGACAAGTAGCAGTGAAGCTACAATGGGACCTGCAATTAACTCGCTCAGTAATGAACTTCCGGAGAGTGCAGCAGTCATTTTCCAGGGTCCATGAGGAGGAAGCTAAATCACAGCTGAACTGGGTGAATTTGAGAGAAAACCCAGATGGCGGGAGATCCAACAAAGTGCAGCAAAGTCTGTACCCAATATAAGATGAGATGCAGAGAAGTGGCTCATTTGATAAGCAGAAGCCACAAACAGGATGGTGAGTGAGAACACTGTGCCGTCAGAGGTCCCGTAGTTGCGGGACCTCTGTCCCCTGGCTGAGGCATTACCCCCCCTGCTAGATGAGCCCAGTGCTGGTTCATGGAAATACAAGGGACACTACACATATCTTTCCTGAATTAGGACTGGCTTAAAGAGCTCGTTGCTGGTTATGCTTTGCGGAGGAGGGGGGGATGGACATGTAATGTTTTTTTTAAATGTAACACTTTGGTGAGGTGGTGTGTTTGAAACTTCTGTTTTGGACCGTGTTTGCTTCATTTACACCTGTGTTTGCAATCACGATTCTTGGTAAATCCCGTTGTTGACTTCTTGTCTATGGATGGTGTATTTATTTCTATTTGTGTTTTCACTCATGTTTTTCAGAGAGAATCATGATTTTACACCTGTGTTTGACTTTAGTAAATCTCTGTATTTGAAAATCAGGGGAAACTCTCACGGGAATGCAATCTCGGCTAGACACAATTCTTAGTAAATTTACCCCTAAGAGTCACAGCTGGGGCAGTGAAGTTCATAGCAGAGGTGAGGGGTGAGTTATTAAGGGTTGGAGCCTAGTCAGGGTAGGAAATAGCACAGATGGGGGTGAAAAGTATGTTCAGTGAGGATAACAGGGCCATAAATAGTTACATTAGCCAAATCACACTTGGGAATGGGAGGATACTGGGGAAGGGAAAAGCTAAAGGAGAGGAGATAAAGGTCAGAGAAAGGAAAGTGGGAGCTGGTGAAGTCAGAGATGTTACAGCGCAGGGAAAAGACAAGATCAAGAGAGTGACCATTGGAGTGAGGAGCAGAAAAGACCAGTTAAAGAGGAGTACAGAAAGTGGAGGAGCCAGGTGGTAAACTTCTCTAGGAAGTGTGAGGTGGGGCCATTAGGATGGTAGATTAATGCCACTCTTAGATGGGCATGGTGGAAGAGGTGGAGAGATTGGATCTCAAAGAAGAGGTAGGGTTCAGGGTAGGACCTTTTAGGACCTATTTTCTGCATCTCTTTTGCTCCTCTCCACAAAACTTCCCTATTATTCCCTTCCCCTACCCATATGGTAAAATTTTAAATACTAACCCACCAGCCAGGGCAGCCAGTATTTTGACATCCTTCTGTCCATGGTCATGTCCCAGGGGTGCACAAAAATAGCACAATTTAATTCCTCTGCTGCCTAAAAAAAGGTTACAGACAGATGTAATTATTGTCACATGTTTTAGGCAACAATGGAAACATCTTTTGTACTGCAGATATCAGCGTTGGTATATGATGAGATATTGTAATCTGCATAGAAAACTGAATCAATCATGGCTCCTGCATGTTAAAAGAAGGTACTGCGCTGTCATGTCTTCAGTGGGAAGTGTTAGGAATACACATTATGTCACCTCATAATGGGCAGGACTGTATGTACCATATAGGAGAAATAGGCACATGCTATTCAGGGAACCACAAAACAGAGTGGCAGGACTTTATGCTTTTCAATAGTTAACAACCATTTATCTTTTCTCATTGAAGAATTATGAGTCTCATTTACAAACCAGAAAGTGAAGTTCATTTTGCGAGAACGTTCCCATTTAATTACCCCAATGCTTCAACATTCCGGTCTTTGTTAATGCTCTGGAGAAGCATTCTACACTTTGTTGGTTTAGTGGAAACAAGCATGAGAGTGACATGACCTGTGTCTGTATAAACTGTATTATTATTATTATTTGAAACATGTTATTGTTATTTTGTTAATCACACGATAGTGAATCAGCTGTGAAATATGAAACACTTGGACGCTTGCTGTGTACAAATGCCTGTCAATTATCTTTTACCTGGCATGTGTGTTCCCATTTGCTCTCAGTGTTTACACGGTGAATGCAGATACACAAGCAGCTGAATAAGTAATAGGAATAAAGTGAAGCTATTTAAAATGTCCCGTGACCCAATAACATGCTTTTTTTGTTTCCTGTAACACTGACTGTACTTACTGCGTAAACTGGGTAGAGTTCTGGCGAGTTGAGGTCCCACTGGTTAATATGGGTGCCAATCTGTACCCCTGGGAACCCAAGTTCTTTCACACAACGATTCATCTCCTGCACTGCTAGCTCTGGACACTGCATAGGGAGTGTTCCCAGCCCAACAAATCTCTTTGGATACCTCCCCACCAAGGCTGCTAGGTCATCATTGAGAAAACGGGAAAGGTCCAGTGTGTCTTGGGGCTTGGCCTGGTCAGGGAAATGTCAGACGTTAACAATAATTAACATGCCCATTCACATGTATTATATGATGACTATACACAAATAGAATCCCCCTTTCAATAGCTATCCATCTGGGATCGGTATGATTTACCGCCGGACATGTGTTCATATTAGGGGTGAGCGGGTTCGGTTTTACTCGGTTTTACCCGGATCTTTTTATTGGCTGTCGCCGAACATGTGTTTTGGATAGCGAATAAAATTGAGCCAAATTTGCGGTAAAGTGGCGATAAGAACCGAGTAAAACCGAACCCGCTCACCCCTAGTTCAAATCCCGACGCCGTAAGACCGGCACCAGTGAAGATCCCAACTGTGCTAAAGGTAAGTACTAAGTAACCTACCCCCCCAGTCCTCCTTTAGGGGTGCCTAACCCTAACCTCCCTCCCTAGTGCCTAACCCTAACCCTCCTCTAAGTGCCTAAACCTAACCCCCCCTTCCCCGATGCCTAAACCTTTCCCTCTCGGGGGGTTCCTAACCATAACCCCCCCTTCCCCTAGACTAACCCTAAATCCTCTCTGGGAGCCCCTAACCTTTCCCTCCCCCCATGGCTGTCCGCGCCAGGCGCCCGGCTTACCTACTATCGGGATACCGTGCATTGGGCTCTCGGAGTAGGTAAAATGACAGGCGTCGGGATTTTGACACCTGTCATTAGACCCTTGCCGGGATTAGACAGTCGGGATGCGGATGGTCGGCATTTAGACCGTCGACATCCCGACTACATGCCATCCAACTGTACTGACAAGGATTAGCAGCCATTATGTGCTCACACATCATATTACTTGTGGCCATGATTTGTGTAAAGACAGCTGGTTAACCAAGTTTTTAAATCTAACAAATAAAGAAATATTCTAAACTGTGTCAGTGCTAAATTGTCAACATAGGAAAAGAAAAATGTGGTATAATATTGCTATTGCACCATAGACATTAAAAAATCCTAAACCACATTAGTACCTATAATACAGTATAATAGTTTAACTTATTTGCAGGTGATTGAATCACAGATTCACATTGTATGAGTTGCTCTTATTATAAATGGTGTTTTACAAAGTTTTTTTTTCAATGAAATGTGTATGTTTGCTATACATTAAGGTGTAAACTTATACCCCTTTCAGATATACAACCCGGGAAATTTCCTGCTCAGACCCGGGAATTTCTCCTGTGCAAATTCCCAGGTATTTTGTCGAGACCCCCCTTTCACACTACAGTGTCTACCCGGGAAATTCTGAGGTAGACCCCTTTCAGACAAGAGCAGGGTTTTTCTGCTTACCTGCCTCTTCTCTGCCGTCTGCTCCTCCTAGCCTATCCCCTCTCTGACTGATGATGATGATGATGTCATCATTCAGCTGTTGGAAGCCGGCCATTCATGCTGGGACCAGTCGGCGGTCTCCAGCGCGGGTGTCCCCAGTGTCTGGCTGGGGTCCTGTGTCGCTGACACAGCGACCAGCGTGGCAGGTGGCCCGCTATGGCAGAGACCCGCCGGCGGGTGTCCACACCGTCTGTCTGGGGTTCTCTGTACACATCCGGCCGGCGCTGGGGGTGGTGAGCAGCAGTGCTGAGCGTCCTATACGACGCTCTGTGCTGCCAACTCAAAGCAGCAGCGCTGAGCGACCTATAGGGTGCTCTGCGCTGTCAACTCCATGTAAAAGCTGCTTGGTGCTGCCCGGGAGTAGTAAAATCCCAGGTAGCACCATTCAGACAGAAGCAGGGTAAACCCTGGTCGATTGAAGGGGCGGCTACCAGGGAACGTGTTCCTGGGTAGGTACCTTTCAGACAGACACGGCTGCCCGGGCATTTGTCTGAGGCAGGCCAAATTCCTAGGAATCTCGAGATGTCTGAAAGGAGTATTAGTAAGATTCGTGTTGGTCTCGATTTGTCCTGTTTTTCAACTCGGATAGGATCGATCAAAAATGGAAGTTTTTTTCACTTTAGCAATCAGGAATTTATCAAGCTCCCGGTTTTGACAGGATCGTTTTGAGTGATGGTGTATTTGGTCGATCCTGTCCGTTTTGAAGTCCCGATTTCACCGCCCGAATTTCTCTCCCGAACAAGCAGGCTGCACATATCAGTGCAATATGTACAGACTGCTTGTTTATTTGTAAATATTTTAAGGGTTAATTTTCCGGAAAAAATTTACGTGGGGTTCCCCCCTAAAAGCATAACCAGCCCCGGACTTGTCAGCCAGGCCTGGTTCCAAAATTTCCGAGGAACAAAACGAGTAGGGTTCCACCATAAATTAGGAACCAGCACCAGGCTGCAGGGCCAGTCCTGGTTTTAAATATAGGGGAAAAAAATGCGTATGGTTCCCCCTATATTTAAAACCAGCACCAGACCCAAAATGAGTGGGGTGTAATGCCACAGCCCGGAGACCCTATTACCGGGTCTCCAGGGCCAAAGCATTCTCACCCCAAGTCGGTCATGCCGGGGATGTCAGGGGAGGTGGGGACCCCATAAAAGAGGGCTCCCCCCTCTCCTGAACCCCAGGCTTGGACTGAAGCCTGGGGCTCTTCCCCGCATCCCTGTAGTGGTGGGTACGGGCTTAATAAAGTGAAGAATAGTAGAAAACGATTGAATTTTACAGTGGGACTACAAGTGCCGTATGCCTGCCCTTTGGCACTTGTGGAACTACAAGTGCCAGTAGGTGTTCGGCACCTGTACCCCACTGTAAAATAAATAGTTAAATAAAGATAGAACACACACACTGTGACTAGTAAAGATTTATTATATACATACATCTACATCAATCACACATACCTGTACCAGCCGGTCGGTCCACTTGTCCGAGTAGAATCCGTGAGGAATGACCTGCAACAAAGATAGTATACTCACCTGATCCTCACTCTGGTCTCCATAGGATCCCGGGGGGGTCTTTGCCAAAAATTAACACGCTTCCCTGATACCAAATGGACTAGTATTGGTATGTGTCTTGTCACACATACCAATACTACGCGAAGCTGCCGTAACGTCACAGGGTTTCCCACGTCCCGCCAGCCAATCAGAGGCCGCTTGACATCTAGCGGCCTCTCGTTGGCTGGGGTACACGTGGGTTCCAGCCAATGAGAGGCCGCTAAATGTGGCAGAAATAAGTGAAAAATATTTCCGAATTGAGCTGACGGCGATAACATTTCTATGTTCAAAACAGCCGAATGGCGGAATTAAACCACCCCATTTCATCCCCAAAAGATGAAGAAATCACCCAACTTTAATGATAGTAAATTCCCGATTTGCAAAAATTTTTATATTTTCACCCGAGAATCCAAATCGGGACCAACACGATACCCCTAAGTGTGTTTTCCATACATGCAGGACTCTCCAAATCCCAGTGCAACCCATATGCAGGACCGACTCCAGGAAGAGCCGCGTCCTGTGCAGTATGGTGCCTGTTACCTGCGGTAAAGCCGCGTGCGTCCGGCAATGGGGGCGTGGCCTAATTGCCATAGGCCACACCCCTAAATGACGCTGCATCCATTCCTCTTCTCCGGGGTCGGCACCGCTGCACAGCTGCGGCAGTGGAGGTGCCCGACCACCCGCAGGACACTTCGCCCCGTGGGTGGAACAGCGGGGCAGTGCCCGAAAAATGGCACTGTCCCGCTGAAATCTGGAATGGTTGGGTGGGGTGTGCCCTCTATGGGGTGGCACTCCTGTTCCACCGCACTGGTCGAACTTGCCTCGAGCCGGCCCTGCCCATAGACTTCAGTGGCTAAAGTCATCTTCAGATGGTGTTAGCTGCCAGGACCAAACTCTGGAATGTGAAGCTTGGTAAATCTGACAGCTTTGCAGTCCCCATAGAAACCTATATGGGTTGAGACTACTGCTGTCAGAAATTGAGGGACTGTAGCAGATATCGGAGATATCTGCTGCAGTCCCTCCTTCATACATATGATGGGTGATGCTTAATATTTGCGTGTATCACTTGAAAATTATATTATTTTTTTGGGGGGATATACCGCAAATATTGTTTGATAAATAGGCCCCTAAATAGTCACAGTTAAAATAATACCCTGTTTTACCCCAGTTTGTATCCCCCTCCTACCAGGACCAGATAAACAATGGGGTGGATGGAGCTCCAGCTCCAGGCCCCCACGTAAAAATAGGCCAATCATCATGGCAGCAAGAGAAACAGGTGCTTAGCTGGCCACACAGTTGGCCATAAATCATCATAAGTATTAAAAATGTATTTCTTGTTTTCTCACAAAATGCTGCAATTTTTTAATTTTTATGTACTTACTGTAGAGACATTAGGGCTGATAGTGTAAGTGGTGTACGTGCCCACATGACTCTGACCACACCCCCACAGCACTGGCCACACCTCCTCCGCTTCTCAACATAGGCCCTTGAACATTTTCAGCCCCAGGCCCATGTGGTCGTAAATACGGCAATGCCCCCCACACTTTCATAAATGTTGCCATTAAACATGAGAATTGAGTCCTCCTTAGTCCTGCTCCTAGTTTTAACAATCAAAGGTGTTTGCTGCTCTTTAAAAGCATATTAGTGTATATAAATTGGCAAGTTGGATATGTGAATTTTGTTTCATATAAATCTTATTGTTGGATGCCATCATGTACTGCTAACTCCCTACAGCTTGTTTATACACTACAAGCTTGTTACCAAAGAAAACATGATCTCTGGTCTAAACCCTAAATATGATTAATCCATGATACTTAACATCAATTTGTTCACTCTTCATTATCCTTCCTTATCTCTAGATGTTGGATAGTGTAGGAACTTCAGCTTATTTTAATTTAAAAGTATTTGTAAATGAAAAGCTGCAGTGATCTTCACAAGTATACAAAGTATATAAATAGTTCATTAGAATAGAATATTGTGTAGTAATGTAAGTACTTACCCAGTAACTGAACATTACAGGGACAGTGGATAGAACTTGTACAGTAACACCTGGACAGAAGGAAAAATGTGTCTTTATATCCAGAAAATGAGAAATGTGGTGTTAACATGAAATTACATTTGTCCTGCTGCAAAGTCATCACCATTATATTTTTTACGTTCCATATGTTATAATTGTATTAATGCTTTCAATGCTGCAGGAGGTAGGTTCACACATCCCAACATGTTAGAAACAAATTTGGATAAAATAAGCTCAGTCCATGAGCTACCTAACCATACCATCTGCCTAACCATACCATTTGCCTACCCATACCATCTGCCTAACCATACCATTTGCCTACCCATACCATCTGCCTAACCATACCATCTGCCTACCCATACCATCTGCCTAACCATACCATCTGCCTACCCATACCATCTGCCTAACCATACCATCTGCCTACCCATACCATCTGCCTAACAATACCATGTGCCTAATCATACCATCTGCCTAACCATACCATCTGCCTAACCATACTATCTGCCTAAACATACTATCTCCTAAACAACAATCACATTCACACAAAAACAAATCCACTTCACACAAGGTACAAGGTTCATGATCTGGGGCTATTGGGAGGCATATCAATCATAAGACAGGCTAGTAAGGCGCAGTGGTAGCAAACAGTTATTGCAGCCTCTAATACAACACACCAGTGACTAACGCTGTGATGGCTCATAGACATTATTTATATTGGGTTTGGTGCATACACAGACCATTTTTGGTAGTTCATTTGAAAAACGAAATACTTTAATTGAATGTGGAGACTGTGGAGCATATTTATCACATCCCACATTTTTAATGTGAATTTGCTCTGTCCCCAGTGAAGCTAACACTTTGCTTCTGGGTTCGGACTACGTGTTCACGGCCATTGAGTGCGAATGCATCAGTAAGGGCTGATTGAGAGGGATCCATTTCCAAAAAAATATGTGCTACAGATATCCCATAGGCTACTGTGGGCTAACACCATCTGAGGATGGCATTGGCTATTGGGGACAAACAGACCCTAAACAGACCTGTGGGGGCAGTTTTTCTGAATGAAAATGGGAAAACAGCAGATATCTGTTGCAGTCCCCCTTTCTTTCATGAAAAAAGTGCAACAAGGAAAGGGTGAACACACTTCAGTTGTCAACTCTTTACTGATGAACTATTTATCAACATAAAATCATATAATGGTTAAAATTATTATTGGTAAGTGAATGAATGAATGAGTGTGTCATGCTTCTGACTATTAAAACCACTTTCTTACAGCTCTGGTGCCTGTCCAGGCTAGCGCTGAGGTCCTCTCGTGCTGTGCATCACTCCAGGATAGCATAGAGGTCCGCTCACACTGCACATTGTTCCCTGCTGGTGCTAAGGTCTGTCTGTGCTGCTCCTGCTCCATCCGCTCAGTGGGGTAGATGTATTACAGCGGCACTTAACATGCCGCTATAATACATCCCGTTTCGCCTCTTTACCAAGGCGAAGCAGGAAGCACTACCGATGAGATGTATGAACATCTCATCGACTGGAGAGGGGGAGCAAGCAACTCCCCCCTCCGGTGCTACCCGCTTGAGACCACAGCGCATCAGCCTGTGTGTCAGTCACGGCTGCAGCAGGGACATCGTTGTCATTGCTGTGGGGATAGGGCAGCGCCAAGCTGAAGCTGTCGATAGCAACAGCTACAGCGGGCCGAACGGTCAGCCGATATGACTGCTCATACATGGGTCAGGCTAACGGCCCTGCTATCTTGTAGATAGCAGCACGATAATGACAGGAGTGCTTAGCACTCCTGTCATTTACCGCACCAAACCCCGATCATACATTGGGTAGAAGCGTTATCAGAGCACATAACGTGTGCTTCATCTGAGCTTCATACATCTCCCCCAGTGTCCTGTTACTGATCATGGAGATGGCTTTCCACATACCCTTGCTCACAGCGTGTCTTCCCAGCATGATGGCACACAGGCTAAATGCCAGAGTTCCCTCCAAAACAACAGTATGGGTGCAGCCATGTTGTGCTCTGTCACCTGACGCTCTTCCTCCACTCAGAGCGCTGCTCCCAGACCAGCTGATTGCAGCATCCAATCCCTGGGGAACCTCCCCTATAAATTCCATTTCCAGACCGGCCTCTGTTGCCAGTATAACGTTGCTTCTTGCTGAAGTTACAACTCAGTACTGAGGCCCTGATTCAGAGCCAGTCGCTCTGACAGAGCGCTCGCTCTGAATCAGGGCCGGCCTTCTTGATTTTTAGAGCGGCCTCCTGGCCGCTCATATAGCTGTGGGTGACCACCCACAGCTATAGCGAGCGGCCAGGAAGATGGTCGCGATGGTCTAGACCATTGCGACCATCGGGCTTGCGACGAGACCCTTGTGGTAGGGTCTCGTTGCCGCAAGCCCTGGAGTGCTTTCGGCTCAAACAAAGCTGAAAGCACTCCCACTGACATCACTTGTGATGTCAGTGGGGCCGGCCCCAGACGGTAGGCATTCCCATGGGAGCGCCTCCGTCTGGGCAGCCACGCCCCCCGGCACGCCCACCAAAGGGGGCGTGATGTCACTCAACATTGACAGCACTCCCCCCTTTGGTTCGAGACCTGGAGCGACGGTTTGCCCGTCGCTATCTGGGTCTTGCGCATGCGCACGACGGAGCCGGCTCCGTCGTGCGCATGCACACTGGGCTACCATTGACCCGCTTGCATTGCATAACATTGGTCTCATCCGATGCTGCCAACATTGGACTGTTATCAATTAAGTTCTTTAATTCAATCAACATCGGTCCCAACCGAATGACATCATCAATTCATCAACATCGGACTCTAGTCAAGTAAGTTGTTAAATTCATCACCATCGTTCCCAACCAATAAGTTCATCAATTCATTAACATTGGATTCAAATACATCAAGTTCTGTAATTCATCAACATCGGTCTCAAACCGACCTAGCTCTCAATCCAGCATCATCGGTCCCAATCCGATTTTGCCAATTCCTTCAGTATTATATATCCAGTACCATTCCAACCTGCTGTTCAATAAAGACATTCTACTTCTGTCCTCGCCCTTGGGCCCATCATCCACTGCCATTTCTCTATCTCCTCACATCATTACATAAGGAAGTCCTGGCTTAAGCCACCCAAGTTCCTTCAAGCATCTCAGATCTCCCATTCAGCCTCTCGCACCTATTCCTACCCAAACCAACCCTCAGGCATGACAGTGTGTGAGTGAATATGTGTGAAAGAGGGTAATAGAATCTGTGGTAACTCAAAGTATGTGTTTCATAGAGTATAGGAGGGTAGCTAGGATATTCAAGGATAGGGAATAGGGGTTGTTAACTATCTAGGACACAAGTATAGTACAATTCTATAGTATTAGTAAGGATAGAGGGTAGTTGATGTATCAGTACAGTTATTTTATTGTGTTTTGTGGAGGGGGGTTAATGTAATTGTTGGGGAAGATTAACATTTTTCTAAGTGGGTGTTTAGTAATAATACATAGATTTGACAATGATTGATTTAATTTGATACTTATTTGAGATTCCCGTATTCACTTAAAAATTTACTTATACTATTTGTAATCAAAATCAGAACACATATTGGTTCTTTTACTTTACTAATATGTGTCTGTGTGCGTTATTGGTAACTTTATTGGGTAAAGGAAGAAACCAGATTAATCACACCTACAATATAGGCCTTAGGTGTTATCCCGAGCTGACCTCTGGTGAACCCACTGGTGAACTATTGTCCATTTGGGTGGAGGAATGTCAGGTAGAAGAATCACCCTTCAGCAAAAATAATTTATACCATTGTAACTCTCAACACATTAATAGTGAAGGAAGATACAAGGTGAGCATGTGTTATATTTATATTTATAGTACTTTACAATGTAATCTATAGTAGATAAATATCCATTACTTTATTCAATATTAAATGCGAGGTAAACCACTATTTCAAACAATCATAACAACCAAATTCGTATCTTTAAATGTGATGATTCTACTTTCAAAAAGTATTTATATAAATATTAATTGTCTACCCCTGTATGACCTTCCTCTAGGACCTCCACCCTATGTGATGGATAGGATACCTGAAAAGATTGTGGGCCTGATTTACATAGCAGATTGCAGCATAGTTCCTGGACCGTTTATGCAGTGCCATTCCACTGGCTCAGCCCACTGAGACAATATAATGTTTCACAGTCCCAGTACAGTAACATAAGGCTTAAATTTAGTCCGCTATACGAAATTAATCTTTCTATGTGCAGGGTCTATTGCGCACTACAGAGGTAGGGGATGTCAAAGGAGAGACATCAACATCATTTTATTAAAAAATAGTATAATTATTAATTAGCCTTTGAATAAGAATTGCACTCCCTATAGTAATCTCTTTATTAGGGTTAGATAATGCAGTGAAGAGTCAGAGGCAAGAATAAATTACAGTTGGAAACTCCTACATACACTGTGATATTTATCGTTATTGGCTAAGGAAAACGGCTGCACAGTTGTGTAACAGGACCTAAGGGAATGCTAGGATTGGCTGAGGGCATCACTTGTTGTCTCACATCCTTCTCCAGGGTATCTTCTTTGGTCAGGTATGCCTCACAGCCCTGGGCAATGTACAAATCGCTGTAAATATTGCAATGCAGCCAGGTGTGTTCGTTTTATTTCAGCGGATAGTTCAGAAGCAGAATATTTCGCTGGCTGAAGGGGGAGGGGCGGTACGGGATGCCGGCACTCAGAATCTCGACACTGGATCCCGACTGGGTTACAATGCCGACACCTATAGGTAAGTATGCTAACCCTACCCTTATCCCTACCACTAAACCTAACCCTCCCTCCACACGGCCTAAACCTAGCCTTCCCCCCCGCAGCCAAACCTAACCCTCACCACATTCAGTCTAAACCTAACCTTCCCTCCTGCAACTTAACCCTAACCCTCCCCCTAGTACCTAACCCTACCGCCAAACCTTCCCCCTAGCCCGGCTACTTACCGTCGTGATGTCAGCAGTGGGGATGCTAGCGCCGGGATTCTGACTGGTGTCAGGATTCAGGCTCTGGCATTCTGAACGCCAGCATCCCGACCGCCGGGATCATAACTACATCCCGAAAGGGGTCATGTCAGAGGATCTAGTTAATTTATTCAGCCCAGGTCATTGCAATTGAAAATGAAGAAATCAGAAACAGAATATTATTAGACAAGGGTGACAGGTTTAAAAGTGCTCTGCAAGGCTGGTTGCTTGTATTGGGATTAACATGTTGCAGTTTGCTTACCTGATTGATCCATCTCTTTTAATCTGACTTCAGGATCCCAGCAGTTGGACTGAACGACACGAAAAACAGTTCCATCTTTCATCATTTTTGCCTCTCCCTAGCAAAAGGAATATATAGTGATATCACTAAGGTATAAGGCACTTCATAATGAAAAGATAGGTTGTATAATGTATTATCAATTTCACTATGGGATCTGATGCAAAGGGGCTGATTGGCCATAGACCTCCCCAGGAGTTTTCCCTGTAGGTCTGTAACACCAGTTTCCAGGGCCATAACTAGGGGTGTGTGAGCAGTGCTGCTCTGTGGGAAGCACCGTCACTGCCCCACATCCCCTGCAGCTGACTAGAATGGCACCCTACAGCCAGAATTGGTGCTGCAGTGCACCTGGCGTTGGCGGCACTGTCCCTTCAACATGACGTCATGCACTCAGGAGATGTGGCCGACACAGGGCGCAATAGAGCTCTATTACGGCGCTGCGAGCTCCATCATTATTTAAGCTTAATTTTCACTTAGATTAAGTGGCATATCCAATTAGATGTGCGATTTTTGCTGTAAAAATGACCGCTCCCATTTTTTCATTAATTCGAGTGGAAATCAGCCTGCACCCCTCCCCCCCAAAGTTGGGTAACATAATAAAAGTATATTATGGTCCAATAGAAAAATATTTGAAACTTTAAAAAAAAATTAAAATAGCTGGTTTTTGCATTGTTTTAAAAAAGTTAAAAATTATACAAAACAAACTTTTCAATTTAAATACAAACAAAAAATATGAGATATGGTAAGAACTTACCCTTGTTATCTCTATTTCTACGAAGTCCATAGGGTTCCACAGGATACCTTGGGGTATAGGTGTGACGTCAGTCGCAGGGCACCAAAGAGTTAAGCTTTCAGCCTCCCAGGATGCACTAGGTCCCCCTCCTATACCCCGCCCCCAGGCCAAGGCACCTCAGTTAGTTACCAAGCCATAGGCCGGAGGAGGAGAAGGAAGAGAGAGAACAAAGATCTGGACACATACAAGAATCACATTCTCACCAGAGGGAGACGGAAAACCGGTGACCAGAGCAAAGCCCATCTGCAGCACAGGTGCGACAGGGCGGGAGTCCTGTGGAACCCTATGGACTTCGTAGAAATAGAGATAACAAGGGTAAGTTCTTACCATATCTCATATTTTCTACTTCAGGGTCCATAGGGTATCCACAGGATACCTTGGGGATGTCCCAAAGCAGTATCCTTTAAGGGTGGGGACGCTCCTGTGCAGAAAGGAGAATCCGCCGCCCGAAGGAAGCATCCTGAGAGGCGAAGGTGTCAAACCTGTAATACCTCACGAAGGTATGGACAGAAGACCACGTAGCAGCCTTGCAGATCTGAACTGCCGAGGCACCACGTCAAGCTGCCCACGAAGGACCCACAGACCTAGTGGAATGAGCCTTCAGAGAAGGAGGGACCGGTAGGCCTTCATGAAGATAAGCTTCAGAAATAGCCATACGGATCCAGGCTGCCAAAGTTTGCTTTGAAGCAGGCCAACCCTTTTTACAGAAGCCATAGAGGACAACAAAGCGTCCGACTTCCTAAACAAAGAAGTGCGGTCCACATAAGTCCTTAAGGCCCGCACAACATCCAAAGAGGCCTCACCCACGGAAAGACCCGGTGAGTTAAAGGCCGGAACAACTATTTCCTCGTTAACCTGAAACTGGGAAACAACTTTGGGGAGAAACTCGGGCCGAGTGCGGAGCACTGCCCTGTTCCCATGAAAAAAACAAGAAAGGGGGTCTACAAGAAAGAGCCCCTAACTCAGAAACACGTCTGGCTGAAGCAACGGCCAGAAGGAAAACAGTCTTAGCTGTTAGCCATTTAATATCCACTGAGCCCAGTGGTTCAAACGGCGGTCCTTGGAGAGTCCTCAGGACCACAGCCAAATCCCAAGGCGCCACAGGTGGAACAAAGGGCGGCTGAATACGGAGAACACCTTGCATAAAGGTGCGCACATCCGGGATTGTAGCAATCCTACGGTGAAACCAGACAGATAGGGCCGAAACCTGTACCTTCAAAGAAGCAAGGCGAAGCCCATGATCTAGTCCCGCTTGCAGGAAGGCGAGAATCCGAGACAGACGAAACTCCCGCGGTGCATAACCTCTCGGTCGACACCACTGGAAGAACGTATGCCACACGCGATGGTATATCCTCGCGGAAGACGGTTTCCGAGCTCGTAACATGGTACACACCACAGAGCTGGCAAACCCCCAGGACCTCAGCATGGCCGTCTCAACAGCCACGCCGCCAAAGACAGCCGAGTCAGGTCCGGGTGAAGACAAGGACCCTGAGACAGAAGGTCCGGTCGTAGCGGCAACCGCAGAGGACTGTCCACGGACAGACCCTGAAGGTCTGAGAACCAGTGCCGTCTGGGCCACGCGGGAGCTATCAACAGGAGCGTCCCTCCTTCCTGTTTGAATTTCCGGATTACCCGTGGAAGAAGGGAGACCGGAGGGAACAGGTATGCGAACCTGAACGTCCACCGGACGGACAGAGCATCCACCAGAGACGCCCCTTCGTCTCTTGTGCGAGACCCGTACACCGGCAACTTGTTGTTGTGCCGGGACGCCATGAGGTCGATTTCTGGAAGACCCCACCTGTCCACCAGTAGTTGAATAACGTCCGGGTGCAGGGACCATTCCCCTGGATGAACGTCCTGGCGACTTAGAAAGTCCGCCTCCCAATTTAGCACTCCCGGGATGAAGACCGCTGATATGGCCGGAAGATTGCGCTCCGCCCAAACCAGGATCCGAGAGACCTCTACGAGAGCCGCCCGACTGCGAGTTCCTCCTTGCCTGTTTATGTAGGCCACGGTGGTAGCATTGTCCGACTGGACCTGCACCGGGTGACCCTGGAGAAACCGCTGTGCCTGCAGGAGAGCATTGAAGACCGCACGGAGTTCCAAGATATTTATTGGAAGCTCCGCTTCTGTCGGTGTCCACCTGCCCTGGAACAAGTGTGGACCCGAAACTGCTCCCCAGCCCCGAAGACTGGCGTCCGTTGTCAACAGGACCCAATTTGGAACCCAGAACGGACGTCCCTTGTTGAGGTGGGTCATCTTTAACCACCACGCAAGGGACAGGCGAACCTCCGGGGTGAGCACAATCGTCTGGAACTTCAGAGACTGAGGCAGCCCGTTCCACTTGGACAGGATCAGGTGCTGCAGAGGTCTAGAGTGAAACTGGGCGTATTCCACCATGTCGAACACCGACACCATGGAGCCCAGTAACCTCATCGCCGAGTGTAAGGACACCCGGCGGCTGTGCAGACAACTGCGCACCCTTGACTGTAAAGCAGAGATCTTGTCCTCCGTCACGAAGATCCTTTGCTGTCCCGAGTCCAATAAGGCTCCAAGATGCAGAATCCTCCGAGACGGGATTAGAGTGGACTTCTGCCAGTTAATTAGCCAGCCGTGCCGTTGCAGCAGTGCAATGGTCAGGTCCAAGTGGTGTAACAGGAGCTCTGGAGATCCTGCCACCAATAACAGGTCGTCCAAGTACGGCAACATGCGGACTCCTTGCAGCCGCAGAGAAGCCGCCATGACCGCCATAGCGTCCTGTATGTCCAATGACACCATGTAGTCCCCAGGTTCCAGCGCCAGAATGATGGACCGTAGGGTCTCCATCCGAAACTTCGGGACCCGCAAAGACTTGTTGAGTGCTTTGAGGTTGAGAATCGGACGATATGACCCATTGGGTTTCTGTACCAAAAATAGATTTGAATAGAAACCCTGGCCCCTCTGGGAGAATGGAACAGGCACTATAACTCCAGCCTGGAGCATAGTGTGCAATACCTTCCGCAGCTCCGTAGCCTTGTTCCGGTCTGATGGTAGACCCGTGGTGAAGAATCGAGCCGGGGGTCTGTGCCGGAAGGAGAGGGCGTACCCGTGAGAGACCACCTCCAGAACCCAAGTGTCTGTCGTAGTGAACGACCAACACCGGGAGAACTGCAGCAGGCGGCCTCCCACCCTGGGATCCCCCAAGGGGAGACCCGGACCGTCAGGCCGCAGGCTTGTCATCTGGCTTGGGGGCCGGACGTCTGGTACTCCATGCCTGTTTCCGGGGCTTGCCCGATTTCTTAGGGCCAGCCTGTCGAGGAAACGACTGTGGTTTGGGCCTGCCCTGGGCCCTAGATGACCGAAAGGACGATGGTCCAGAACCAGAAGGAGCAGCGGCCGACGGGAGACAAGCAGATTTGGCTGCCGCCAGCGTGGCCACAATCTTATCCAGATCCGGACCGAAGAGAACTTCTCCGGTAAACGGCAACGCTTCCAGACCTTTCTTGGATCTGCGTCCGCCTTCCAGGATCGCAGCCACAAGGTGCGACGAGCAGCTACCGCTGCTGAAGAAATTCTAGACACCAGAGTACTAATGTCTAGAGCCGCCTCGTTGATGTAGGTGGCCGAATCACGGAGATTGCCAATCAACTCCGCTTGTTCGGCCGGACAGTCGGATTCAAAAGAAGCCTCTAATGAATCCGCCCAGCGCTCCATCGCTCTGGCAACCCAGCAAATGGCCATAGCCGGCCGTGCTGCCCCCCCTGCAAGGGAATAAGCGGACTTCAGGCAGATTTCTACCTTGCGGTCCGTAGCATCCTTAAGGGAGGACATGGATGGCATCGGCAATGTGGCACTACGGACAAGACGGGTCACGTGAGAATCCACCTGTGGAGGGGATTCACACTTAGCAAAATAATTATCCGCGAACGGATAAGCCACCGCCAGGCGTCTCTGCGGCTGGTATCTTTTGCCAGGTTGTTTCCACGCCTCCTCTAAATGGTCCACCAACTGACCCGAAAGAGGAAAGACTGTGGCATCGCCCTTCACATCTTTGAAAAAGGCATACTTAGATTTAGCCGCTGGGGAACTTCGTCCTCAATCACCAAGGCTGTGCGGACCGCCCGAATAAGTCCAGGAATATATACTTTGGACTTAGCATCAGCGTCCTTAGTATGGAAAGGTTCCTGATCGTAAGGATCCAGAATCTCCCCATCATCAGACGTCCCTTCGTCATCCTCATAAGGAGCGGACAGAGACGCCACCGGCCTTTTATGAGGCCGCATCACAGACTCCCCTTGCAATACATCCGACAAGTGCTGTAAAGAACTCGTCAGGGAGTTAACCCACGCTGGCTCCTGAGAACCCGGGAGCGGGGAAATAGGGAGACTGTGGGGTACCACCAATTGTCGTGGGAACCCCTGCATGGGTGACGACACCACAGACTGCTGGGACAAACCCATCGGAGTAAACGCGGGCTGCGGAGCTAACTGGCCCACTAAAGCTGTTAACGCCTGAGCGAAACAAGCCCAGGGCGGCTCCTGTACCGGTGCTGTAACCGTAATAGGACGCGCCATGGACAACACTGCCGGCAAAGGCCCTCCGCGCTACCCTCCCCCTCCGCTAACGGTACTTTGCACGTGGTACACTGTAGCCGGAGGGGAAAATCACTTTCAGACATGATGGCACCACGTATGTGACCTCTCTCACCAATTAAGTATTAAATAGGCGAGAGACCACCCTGCAGCACCGCACCGCAAGGGCTTTAGCAGAAAGAACAGGGACAGTAATAAAGCTGACAGTTTAGTGAAGAATAGTTACAGGCAGCGCTAGCACAGTCACATACAATGCAGAGAAATAACAATTCCTGCACTAACAGCGCTGATCACTCAACTACACAGACACAGGGCCTGGTAGGACACAGCGCTGCATACACAGACCTGAGCCACAGCGGAGGAGAGGTATGCGGGGGGACCCAGACCACGATGCTTCCTTCCAGACTTCCAGCAGCGTTCACCATGCGTTGCAGAGAAGATGGCCGCCGAGGAGCAGAGAGAAGCTGGCCTGGGGGAGGAGCGCTGACACAGGACCAGTCAGCACAGTGCAGAGAGGGCTGTGTGCAGCGGGGGAGGCGCCGGCTGTGAGACAGGGAAGGCGCGCTCCCCTGGCATGCATTTAACCCCTGGGACGCCGCAGCGCTACCGCTCTGCTGCGGTCCGCTGTCCCAGGGGGTAGTGGAAGCGCAGGTTGGTCGCCTGGCTCCACGCTGCAGCCAGTCCCCAGGGAGCCCCCTGCCTGGGGACTTAGGACCATGTGATCAGCGGGGACCCACCGCGGGACCCCGCTGCTTACCTCTGTCCCCCTTGAATCCGGCCATGGTCCGGAGCATCTGGGGTCACCGCTAGCTGTGACCCCAGACGCCCACCAGCATCCCCGGATCAGTACCGGCGTTCTGGTACCGGCGGGGTGTAGGGAAGACAGCATGGACGTCAGGACTGACTGTCCATGCTGTTCATCCAGATGTGCAGCCACAGCTGCATGAAGAAAAAGCTTCAGGGGCTCTTCTAGCCCCCACTCCAACAGGTGCACCCGACTCCGGCCGGGCACCAAACTAAACTGAGGTGCCTTGGCCTGGGGGCGGGGTATAGGAGGGGGACCTAGTGCATCCTGGGAGGCTGAAAGCTTAACTCTTTGGTGCCCTGCGACTGACGTCACACCTATACCCCAAGGTATCCTGTGGATACCCTATGGACCCTGAAGTAGAAAAGGTGAATAAAAAGTAGAAGAAAATGTGATTTTGTGGTAATTTGAGGCCATTTTTTTTTCCAAACCAATAATGATGTAATTTTTGAACTAATTAAGCTAGTTAGAAACTTCCAGTTGCATAATTATTCAAGGAGGGGAGGGGGGTCCTAGGGGTTCTGAAGCAAGTCCCATAACTGGCTTTGGACTTGCTTTGAAGCTGCAAAAATGGAGCTGTGTTAAATCCTATAGAAATTAGTGCGGCTCAATTTATTTCGGCCAATTAAATAGGAAAAACATTGCGGCTGAAGGAAAAACCCTGTGCCACAGGAAATATTAAAGTTTCGCTCACAATTGAATATGCTCCTATTGTTGGGTCTCATCCTGTCTATGGTGCATCAGCACAGGCACTGACATAGTTCCTGGTTGGTACAACAATATATTACTCCCCTCTGCATGCATGTGTCCCCTTCTGATATGGATTTACCTTCTCATATGTGCATGCAGCAAAGGAGGCAGATAGAAGAATCTACCTACGACTGTCTACAGCACTGGATGGAAGTAGGTACAGTTAGGTCCATATACAGGTTGAGTCTCCCATATCCAAAATGCTTGGGACCAGAGCTATTTTGGATATCAGAATATTCCGTATTTTGGAATATTTGCATATTATAATGAAATGTCTTGGGAATGGGACCCAAATCTAAACACAGAATGCATTTATGTGTTATATACACCTTATACACATAGCCTGCAGGTTATTTTATACAGTATTTTTAATAATTTTGTGCATCAAAAAAAGTTTGTGTACATACATGAAATTCATTTATGTTTCATATACACCTTATACACACAGCCTGAAGGTTATTTTATACTGTATTTTAATAATTTTGTGCTTTAAACAAAGTTTGTGTACATTGAACCATCAGAAAGCAAAGCTTTCACTTTCTCAGTCATGCTAAAAATATTCCGTATTTCGGAATATTCTGTATTTCGGAATATTTGGATATGGGAGACTCAACCTGTACTGTATATTTGGACACTGACACAATTTTCCTAATTTTGGCTATGTATGCCACCACATTTTTTTGTTTTTAAAAGGCTGAATATTTAGGAAATACCATTAGTTTGCTTGTGCCTCCCGGATATGGCACAGAAGGTCTACCCAAAATGACTAAAACTCTTTTTTTGTAAATTGAAATAGCAAAACATGAATAAAAAAACAAATGTTTTATAGAACCATTTGCCAATAAACACTTTTTTGATCACCAGACAATAACTGCTATATAATTTTAACGAGTGAAGCCCATTTTAGGAGCATATACACCAGTCAGCCATAACATTCAAATTGACAGGCGAAGTTTATAACATTGATTATCTTGTTACAATGGTACCTGTCAAGGGGTGGGATGTATTTGGCAGCAAGGGAACACTCAGATCTTGAAGATGATGTGTTGGAAACAGGAAAAATGGGCATGTGTAAGGATCTGAGTGACTTTGACAAAGGCCAAATTGTGATGGCTAGATGACTGTGTCAGAGCATCTCCAAAACGGCAGGTCTTTTGGGGTGTTCCCAGTATGCAGTGGTTAGTGCTTACCAAAAGTGGTTTAAGGAAGGACTACAGGGTCAGGCGACAGGGTCAGGGGTGCCCAAGGCTCATTGATGCGCATGGGGAATGAAGGCCAGACCATCAGTTCCTATCCCACAGAAAAGCTACAGTAGCACAAAAAAAAGTTATGCTGGACAACTAATGATAGAAAGGAGTCAGAACACACAGTGCATCACAGCTTGATTCGTATGGGGCTGACTTGACATCAAAAATCCGATTGAGCATCTGTAGAAACTATTATTATTATCATTTATTTATATGGCGTCACAAGTGTTCCGCAGCGCCTTACATAGTACATAAACAAATAGATGACCAGTGACTTACCGTACAATACAATACAATGCAGGACAAGGACATGGATAATATACATTGCTACATTAGCGACCATAACACCCAAATAAGCAATGGAGCATAAGCAACCAAGTGTTAGGTGCCCTAGTGGGGAGTAAGAAGTAGATGAAAGTAAAGTAAGGAAAAGCACAAGAGGGTAGAGGGCCCTGCTCGTAAGAGCTTATATTCTAAAGGGGAGGGGCAGACAGCCAGGGGTGACACAGATGGGGTAGACAGGGAGGAAGGAGCATGTAGCAGTAAGGTTGGATGAGAGCTGGAAGGCTTTGATGAAGTAGTGGGTCTTGACAGCCTGTTTGAAGGATTGTAGAGAGGTGGAGAGTCTGATGGGGAGAGGGAGAGAGTTCCAAAGGTGTTGAGCAGCACGGACAAAATCTTGGAGGAGGGAGTGGAAGGAAGTAATCTGTTGGCATGAGAGGCGGCATGAATTTGTTGGATGAATAGGGTGGACAGGAGAGTGAAGGGAGATGAGATCAGAGATGTAAATGGGAGAGGAATAGGTAACTATCCACAAGAATAACTTTTCAGGACATGTCCATTCAAGACCAATGGGGCTATGCTTATTGATTGTAATATAATGCACAATTTTATCAAGTTGAAGTAAATTGTTTAATTATATATATATTACTGTTTGCGAACCTCATATGTTCTGTTTTTGTTTTGTGTTACAAAATCATGTGATTTGAGCAGGCCAATGGAGGGAACCCTAAATGGCTGCCTAGCTGAGCTTCAGGAGTGGATGAGTGCCAGTTGGCTGTGACTGAACCCTGATAAAACAGAGGTCCTTATGATAGGTCACAGGACAGGGCTACAGCATAGCCAACCAACAGGACTTACGCTTGGGGGTTCAGAATTACAAAACACTAAACAAGTGCAGAATCTTGGTGTTGTCCTGGATAGTGGCTTGACAGTTAAACATCAGGTATCAGCCACAATCAAATCCTCATTCTTTCATCTGAGGAACATAGCCAGAATCAAGCACTTAATTCCCTCAGAAGATCTGCCTAGAGTCATACATGCATTTATATCATCACGCCTAGACTACTGCAACGCCCCCTACCTCAGTCTCCCAGCAAAAGAATTACACCGCTTGCAGATGGTACAAAATGCAGCTGCCAGGCTATTAACCAACCAGCCCCGTTCCAGCCACATAACACCCATTCTCTACTCCCTTCACTGGCTGCCTGTCAGATGGCGAATTGCTTTCAAGATTGGATTAATAACTTACAAAGCCCTTCATGACCATGGCCCAGGGTACCTGAAACAGCTTCTGATTCCTTACTGTCCCACTCGATTACTGCGATCCATTGACGAAGGACTATTAACAGTACCTAGAATCTCACGGAATTCGTCTGGGGGTCGAGCTTTCAGTTTTGTGGCTCCAACCTTTTGGAACTCACTTCCCCGCACAGTTCGAGAGGCCTCCACTTTAGAATCTTTCAAAAATAGACTCAAGACTCACCTATTCACCCAAGCATTTCACTAATGTCCCTTGTTTAAGCTTATTTTGTATTTTGTACTGTAAATGTAAAGCACTTTGAGTCCTTTAGGAGAAAAGCGCTATATAAATAAAATTATTATTATTATTATTATTATTATTATTATTATTATTATTATTATTATTATTATTATTTAGTCAGTAGGGGACCACATTTTCCTTGATAAGGCTGAACTTCCACAGATTGCTTTACCTAGTTTGTGCATAGTATTTATACATAAATTGTGTCATTATTTTATGCTTAATTATACATTGTGTCAAATACAGTCATATTTAAAAGGCTTGGTACTGTAACTATTAATATAACACAATATTTTTTTGTTCTGGACTACAAGTATATATAGCTGCTATTGATATAATATTGATTGATGGCTCTTCCCTCCTATGACTTAAAAATTCAATCAGGTTAAGAGATGTTTCTGTCTTTTGTGAGGATTAGTCAGGAGTTGATCAAAAGACATTTTCAAACTCAAAAGGTCAAAAGCTCAGGTACAAAGCTGAGAGAAATGATTTAACACTGCACAATCAAAGCAAAATGAAAGACTATTTATAGTATTACCTCTGAACCAGTTTTACTGTAATCGACCCTTAAAGAGATGGGGGAAATAATTTATTATACATTATCTGTCTTGTGCAGGGGCTGGCTGGCAACTTTCAGCCTGGGGGGCAAACACAAGCAAGTGGCCCAGCAAATGCAATTTTAACAATGGGTGTGACAATAATGTTGGGGGTGTGGTTTACGTAAAATCAGGTCAATTTAAGGCTGTTTATTGTGGTGGGAGGATTTTTAAAAAAAGAAAAAGGCTTATAGGGGTATTCAATATGGGAGCGATAAGTCCGTTTTTGCGTTAATATCGGAGGTATGACGTCATTATCGCAGGTTTTAGTTTTACACCGTATTCAATATCAGACACTTTTCGCAGTTTTGAAAAGTCTGTGATAAAAAACGGGGATAACTTTTCACCATTGAATAGGTGTCGAAAAAAAGTGCAGAATTGGGGTTTAGGGGTGCAGGCTTAAAAAAAATAGCCTGCACCCCTGGGAATGACATTTAAAAAAGAACTGTGTCAAAAAAAGGTTACAAAAAAAATAGGGACACCCCAAAAAATGTATTTAATAATTGGGGTGAAAAAAAAAAATGGGAAAAAAATGATTAACAATAGGGAAATAGGTTCAGGGCTATTCTGCAAGTATGCGGCAGGTGTTTTCTAGAATAGAATTATAGCGGCAGGTGCACAAATGCAGAATTTTTAAAAACTTTCTTTAGGGACTTAAAAATATGCTAGTACCCATTTTCATGTACCCCAAATTTGATGGGACCACTTAAAAAAACGAAAAAAAATAACCTAAGTGCTCTTCTGCATCACTTCTTCAATGTCAGGAAAAAAACACCTGCTGCGGCTATTTAAAGCCCCGACTTTCAATTAAAGGCTAAAACGGGGGTACCCATAGTGATCCCCCATGTTTTTACAACTTTAGGGGGGTCTTACAATTTTTTTAAGGACAAATTCGTAACTTTACACAAATCCAACTTCGGAGGTTCCCGTTTTCGTTAATTTTATATTGAATACGGGGATAAGCGGGAGCGTACCCGATACTTTAACGCAGGTAAAAACTCCGATATAAAACATTAACTTCGACAGTGAAGTTAACGTTTCATATTGAATACCCCTATTAGACTGTGCTAAGGTCACAGTAGATATAGGGGCCTCTTCATGGTGAGGTGTTATTCAACTACTGTCCGCCTGTGTCTAGCCGCCGGTCCGCCCTCGCCTCTCACTGACAATTACAAAATGAGCAGCAGCTTGTGTGTGTAGCATCTAATAATGCCTGTCCTGCCGGATTCTGGCCCAAAGCATTCAGCCTGCTCCATATCCTTCAGGTAAATTCATGTGCTCTGGTGTCTCGTAGTCATAGGGGAAAGCTGTACGTATGTGTGCTTTGCGTGGATTGGGCTGCTGGAGACATGGGGCCTGATTCAGAGATGGACGCTAATGAGTACGCAGCCGTGCTTCCCCACGCTCGCAGCTGTGAAAATATGGTAATGTTAACAAACATCACCCGAGCATAAAGACGCCCACTGATGCGTTCCTACTTGCGTGCGCGATCGCATGCACGCATAAATATCGGTAACATCAGATAAAGTGGATGGAGATAAAGTACCAACTAATCTGCTCCTAACTGTCATTTTTCAAACACAGCCTGTAAAGTGACAGTTAGGAGCTGATTGGTTGGTATGTTTTCTCCATCCACTTTATCTCTCTCCAAGTCTTAGTACATTGGGCCTGATTCAGAGCCGCTCGTAAGCGGCCGCTCGTTCGCTCCGAGCGATGTTTGCACATCTGCGCATGCGTATGGGTAGGGTTTTAGTACGCATGCGTGAACCAGTCAGTGCGGTCGAAAATCGTGTGCCCGCAAAATAGCGAATGCCTGCTAATTTGAGTGACAGAATGAGGCGTTTGTGGGTGGGAACAGGGGAAGGTGCTTGAAAACGGGGAGTGGAGATCCGAACGCAGGCGTGCCAAACGGTCAAAACGGGCGTTTTAAGGGTGTGCATAATTAACAAAGCAGCGTCATCTACCACGTCACTTGGTTGTCTTTTAGCCTGAACTGTTCGCATGATTGCGGTAGGAAAATCCAACCACAAGCACTGCGAGCAGTTCATACGCCTTTCGATTAATCAAATAAATAGCGGAGATGACGTATGATGCGAGCGGCCAGGGGGCGTTTTTTCCAAAATAGTGAGCGCTTGTTCAGACATAGAGGCGTCAACAGACCGCAAAGAGCGAGCGCTTAATTTAATTTAAATAGCCAGACCCTTTTTCTGAACGAGCGTCCGCAAATAGCGTCCGGCTCTGAATCAGGCCCATAGACCTCTAAAGTTTTTTATCTGTTATTATTACACTGTATGCACAGCAGTTACCAGTTAAAAAATAGTGATACCGTGGAACTAATGCAAGTTACAACGGTACTTCCGTATCTTTGCGGCCCCCTGCCGGATGTGTGTTGAAGATACGGAAGTAGCGTAAACTTCAGGAAATACTATTCGGACCCTGCGGGCTCGCTGCGCTCGGCACGCTGGCACAGTGGTTCGCTTTGCTCGCCATATGGATTTATTCCCCCTCCATGCACACTTGTATAGTAGGGAATGATGTTGGATGGTAGGGAATGACGTTTGACAGAAACTTATAAGCCAGTGTCCAACGTGATTCCATACCATCCAACGTCATTACCTACCATCCAAGTGGCATAGAGGGGGAATAAATCCATGTGGCGAGCGAAGCGAGCCACCGTGCCCGCAGCGTGGCGAGCGCAGCGAGCTCGCAAGGGTCCGAATAGTATTTCCTGAAGTTTATGCTACTTACGTATCTTCACTGAATAGTGAAAATACGCAAGTAGCGTAACCAGGGGCTGCAAAGATACGGAAGTACCGTTACAACTTTATGACAAATTTTTGGTCACAAATATTAAACAGAAAAAAATTAAACAGTTGTGTGGTAACAGTTATCTCTCTCTCTCTCTATATATATGTGTATATATATATATATATATATATATATATATATATATGTGTATGTGTGTGTATATATATATATATGTGTGTTTGTATATATATATATATATATATATATATATATACACCCCACCTTCCACTTACCTGGTATGAGTGGAGAAGACAGGAAGCAGGCTCTCCACTCTGTGAAACTCATCTCTGCCCTCAGCCCCTCTGACTCTCACTTCCATGGGTGCCATAAAATTTAGTTGTTCAGCTCCTCTTCCCACTCGATAAGCCACGCCCCCTTTTCCCGTTCTCCAGCCTCTTGCGTTTCTGGGCAGAGAAACCTGGCTCCCTATTGGTCAAAGGCGGCCATCTTTTTGTAGTCTTTTATGGGGGCAGCCATTTTCTTTTAGTCCCTGCACTTCAGTCGGATCTCTCTCTAGCTGCGCAGTGGCTGGAGAGCAGAAGAGGCATCCTCTGCCTGCCGCAGCCTGGCGGCCCTAGAACACTGGTGGATTGTACCGGCCCGGGGGGCAGGTGGCACCCTGCCCCCCGGCCCAGTCCGCCCCTGGTCTTGTGTATGACAGGAAAGAAACTTCTACCATTCTAATGCTCGGTAGACATTAGCCAATGTGTCCTCAGCACGATATTGTAGGCGGCGGGTCACGACATTGGCAAGTGCATGCATACATACTTGCCAATGCCGAGAGCGACGGAGCGATGTCGGGGGCCATGCTGCATTCAACAGCATGGCCCACGCTGACAATATCGCAGGTCGGACCTGCATGCAGGTCCGATGGGGGATGTCGCTGATGACGCATCGTCAGCGACATAGCCAGTATGCACTGGTCGATGTGTGGACGATATGTTGTCCGATCTGCCAGATCGGACAACATATTGTCTAGTGTGTACCTGGCTTTACAAATTCACTTGAGTCATAAACCTTATACCTTAGATAAGATTGTTGTTTGGGTGTTAATAAAATTCATAATATAAAATAAAGTATAAACATTTTATTTATATATTTCCTTAATATTAATAACAATACTGGAATTGGGCAAAGTGAAAATCAGCTGTATCACTGGTGAAAATACACATTTTTGATGACTATGGAGCTAGGACTTTAAGCATTAACCTAGTTGCATCCCCCTGTAAGTTCTGATGGGACAGATTAACAATGGGGCTGATGGAGCTACAGCTCCAGGCCCCTAATCAAAATAGGCCCTCCAACTGCTGTGCTCCTGCTGTGGACAGGAAATTTTTTTTCCTGTTACAGCAGCCTGTCAGTGGCGTCCGATGCTCTGCCCCCACCAGCCGCTGCCCGCACCCCCCCTCTCCCCTTCCTAGCTGGTGCATCGGCAGATCAAATGCGCCAGCATAAATTGGTGACATATGGCGACGCAGCCCTCCTGCACCGCATATGCAGTGACGCGGTGCCTCTTTCATGTGACATCAAGACGTGTGACATCATAAAGGTGCCGCCTGCCACCACGGCTGCACCCGGAAGGAAGCAAATCAGCTGTAACAGTTTATCATCGGCAGCTCCGTGAAGGCAGGTGACTGATTCTGAGGTAAAGTGTCAGACCTGCCCCCTGGCAGCCTGCCTACTTGTATACAATCATGCACTGTGGGCTGAGGCTCTAACCATAGATATATATATATATATATATATATATATATATATATATATATATGATAACGCCGGAATATGTGACCGTACATATTCCTTCAGCAATTGATGAATATATGCATGCTTATGTCTTTCATTATTATTTTTATTGCAATTAAGAGTAAATAGAAATGATTCAGATTATATATTAGTAGAAAGTTGCGGAGGACCGTCACATGTGTCGAATGGCCTCACGCCTAGAGATGAGGTCTACCCTCTCTCTAAAGTAGGCAGGTGTGTGTCTGAAACAACAGTTATTATTGTTTGATATTGTTTAATCTAAAGGTATAAGTGTTATCACTGAAATAGGTATAAATCAGAACTGTTGAAAACCATTTTTTTCTCTAGCAAGACAGTATCATGGGTTAGTTTAATATGAACAGACTAGGAGACAGTAGGTCCCAGATCCGTATAAACAAGAAGGGAGTTAATCGGGATAGCCTTGGCCTATAAGCGGTCACCAGTATTTTGAGAACATAGAAAGGAGATTATAGGTTTTGTTATGATTAATACATATTATCAGTCTAATGTTTAGTGCGCATGAATATTGAATGAATTAATTATTTAATATTCGCCATTTTATAATATGTCAGCAGCTGAGAGGAAAAAAGCATAAAAGATTGAGCAAAAAGGGGAGGGGTCGGTCAGTCGGGCTGAGCAGGAGAGATCGTAGGTCGAGAGAGTCGCGGGGCGCTGGGTTGTAAGTATAGACATGGGCTGACTGTCACCTTGTGAGTCCAGGCATTGCAAATAATCATTTTGTTACTGTTGCTGAACTAATGTATCTTTATGTTGTAAGTCTGCTTTGACAATAATACAGTGGTGCATGTAGAATTGATTTGCTTTTTAAGTAAAACATTGTCATTTATTTTAAAGTTGGTATTGGTGTGAATTATTCCAATTCTTCTTATAATAAGTAAGGTTTAAAAACAATATCCAAAACACCTCGCGATATCAATCATGGAGGCCCCAGCAAGATACACCTGTTAACGTCCGCCGTATCGATGATTGAGAGAGAGTACACGGCAGTGAGTTATTTTGCTCATTAGATAATTTTTATTTTTAAACGTGTAGTTTTGTTTTTTCTCTCTCCCTCAGTCTTTGATATGGTGGTTAAGTTAAATTGTGATGTATTGAATGTTTTGGATTTGTTCTGTGTTGGTAGGATTTGTTTCTTAAAATAAGGTTTTTCTCAGTTGTGAAGTTTGTATAAGAAAGTTTGGTATTTTGGAGAATTGGTGTTAGGAGGAGAGATTCTCCCCTCCTTTTCTTGTCTGGGCAGTGTGCCGGGTAGATAGGGAAAATAAATGGTATTTGCTGAGGTTTTTTTCTTTTCCCGTGCACTGAACTATGTTAAGGGTAAAATTTTAATTTGCAAGTTAAGTGATTTTCTTGGCATTTTTTTTTTGTTAGTTTATATATCTATTTCTGAAATTATTATTAGATTGATGTATTTTTTTAAGAAGTTTTATTGATATCTTCTATTTTCTTTTTCTGCTCACTCTGAGAAATTTTAATTTTTTTGCGCAAACCATTTTTTTTCCTTCTTCATTTTCCTTCCTTCCCTGTTCTGTATGAAAGAGTGACATATGATTGGTTGAATGACGTATGTTTGCGTAATTGACTGACCTTCACGGCAGTTGGGTCTGGTAAGAAGCCCACCCGAGTATCGCTTATGGCTTCCGCTTGGAGCTGGGGTTAGATTAGTCTCTTGTAAAAAAAAAAAGACATTATAAAACCATAGACAGCAGTGTATGCAACTTGTATGAGTGATCTCTAACTGTTTTTCTTAAAAAAAAAAAAAAAAAAAGATTGTACATACTGTCTTTTATCTTTCCTCATTCTCCTGTCTTTCTCTTTCATTGCTAGGGACCCCTGATTAGGTGGTAGATGTGTCTTAATTGTGCATACATTGCAGTGTTAGAGTTAGTTAGGGATTTGATTACCATAGATGAGTTTTTCCTAATATTTTATGACATATTTTTTTTGGAAATTGAGGAATTGAGGTTTGAGGATTTCGATCCAATAGTGTTGTTAGAGAGTGATTTGTCATTTGATTCGGTTTTTGGACTTGGGTTCCGACGGAAGCAGTTCATTAGAATTGTTGTTTGATTTCTGGTTTCCAGAAATTTTAAATTGTATTTGAGTCATTTTTCCCAGATATTAGGGGCAGTATTGTTGTGTTTTTTTGGTGGTTGGTTTTGTGGTTTTAAAAATTAAATGTCAGCAAGGGGTTAGAATGGGAGGCATTTGGTGAGCTAGCTTTTCCCATTTTCCCCATAGTATGCCTTGTATAAGAAGTGGAGTAGAGAGACATGAATCTGGTTATGTGAATTGCGGGGTAATATTGTAAACAAAGAGAAAAATCCACGTGGTTAGATATAAATTTACAGATACCTGATAATGAAGGCAGGTATATAAATAGACTTGTGTAGTTACAAGTGATGCAAAAGGTGTGCTGAACTCTAATAAAGGGAGGCACAAGGTAATTGAAGTACTGAATCAGTTAACGAGGTCAGATCGTACCTGAGATGTGTTTGGCCTGATAACGAATGACAGGAAACACGATTAGGGTAGTTTTTTGGGTTTTCATTTTCACAGACGTGTCACAATTTTAAAGTGAAAGAAACAGTTAATCTCATTTGATTTTTAAAAGGCAACATTGTCTTAGTACTTGTATTGGATTGAAGGTGGTTCTTGCAAGTGATATATAGAAGGTAAGCGCAAGTGATTTGAGGGTGAAGAGGTTGATTGTAGCTTGATAAGCTACAGAGTATGGGGAGAATGGCGCGTGATGCACCCGGATGGTAATGGTTGTTTGAATGAAGGTGAGAAGGAATTGGTTTGGTGAAACGGAAATCTGAAACCAGGGTAGTTTACCATGAAATTGTAAAGGTATCCCACTAACAAAACTTGTACTTAAGAAAGAATTAAGTTTCTCATTGCAAGTGTAAAAGCTTATTTGAGGAGCTGGAAGAGTGTTCCCGTTTCAAGCTCATAGAGATTAGCGATTTGAGAAAAAAAAATGGAGTTTTATTTTTGCAGCAGAGAAAGAAAAAAAAAGAGAGAAAGACATTTCTCGTGTATGGCATCGAGTGAGTTGCCAGAAAGTTAAGAGGGTAGTTATTTAAAAAAAATATGTTTAAAGAAATGCAACAGAGGATGGGGAATGAGGGTAGTTTAATGCGGGATCTAGGAATAATAATACAACAAAAGCATATGTGATTAGGAATGACAAGTATGTATGCAATTATGAAAGACAAGTATGGAGATGAGAGTGTGAGGTTTGTTGCAGGGTGGAGTGGGATGACTGGATGGACCTCTGGTCATTTCCCCATGTCTGGCACATTTAACCAATCTGTTTTGGAGGTTTTGAAAGCAACAATCATTTTGTATAAGTTGGTGAAGAATAGGGTTAAGTATTTGCAATGTCTGGCAATATGGCATCAGGAGGCTAAGAGGTGGAACAAGGTGGCAGTCAGCCAACAGCACCGGCCAGCAGCACCGGCAGCGCCCCCGGCTCTCACAGCTGGCCCGGCTGACCCCCTTTTGTTTTTTTTCAAGATTTGAACCCCAGAGATTACTGTCTCTGGTGATGACAATGTTGATGTAACGCTTAAGCTTATTGCTTTCTCTATGCTTGCTTATTTTAATCAATAATACCAAGATTTGTATTTCACAGACTATCTGTGAAGCTAACTTAAATGTCTAAGCTTACTGTTATAGTTATGCCTGTTTATTCTAATCAACAATTTTTGTATTACTATTCCCCAGAAGTGAACTGTTAGATCTGATTCAGCTGATTCAATTGATGATTATTACTGATGTCCATGTCCTTCCTGTAACTAATCTCACTATCATTAGCAGGTTCAGTGTGTCTTGGATACCTTGTGTTTATCTGACCATTTATTGTTTGTGAGGACTTCACAGTTTCCGGATGTTGTCACAGAAATCCTACATCATATGCAGCATCATTCACAGCTAAGAAATTGTGCAGTTATTTATGTTTCCAGATATGATATAGCATCCCATGTGTTGTTGAAGGTGACAGAGGTACACATTTTACAGGGAAGGTATTACAAGCAATATGTCAATACATGGGTTTATAAAAAAGCAAAATTGAATGTGTAAACACTAACATTAAGTACAAGTTAGATGAGGTGGGTATGGAGACTGCCATGAGTTGACTGGGGCCTTTTACCTCTGGTTTTGTATAGCATCCACACCACTCCAAAGCAGCCACTTAACCTGTGCCTTATGAGCTACTTTTTGGAAAACTGCCTATCCAGCAACAGACTTGTCACTGTTATATGATTTAACTATGGACTATGTTATACAATTCTCACAGCATCTGAAGAAAAGCAAGGAAAGCTTATGAAGAGACTTCCAGAAGAACCTTGCCATGGAGTCCAGTCTGGAGACTATGTAATGGTGAGAAATTTCTTATGTTCTTGTTGTCTCATAGATCGCTGGCAAGGCCCATTCCAGGTTCTGCTAACAACCTCGATGTGGCTGAAAAGGACAATTGGATTCACAAAATCTCACTGCAAGAAGGTTGCCGACCCGGCGGTGAGGTCAGTTAAAGCAAAAGAAGACGCAGATAAAGACATTGACTGTGATTTAAATCTAATAAACTTATTTGATGATGTGCCTGATCAAAGTCACAGTTCAGGCCAAGATAAGGTTCACAGAATCGGGGACATTATTAGTAGTGTTCTGTGGGTTGTGAACAAAGAAAAAGAAAGATGGCTAGGTGTGAACAAGCCTCTGTGTATCCATTAATTGGGACAGTTATTTTTGTTGCATTTTTCCATTTTTTTATTTTTTATAGTGAATAGGAGCTGACAAGTACTGGTGACTGATGAGGACGGTGTGGAGAGTTATCCTAGGGGTACTGCCAGGGTCATATTGGTGGACTCCACTCCTATTTTAAAACTCATGATCATAAGGGATATGGTTTTAATCACATTAAGAGTTATAAAAGACGCACACACTCATTTTACTACTGATACTCCCAGGTAATGGTACGCATCAGAGGATGGTCAAAAGACCAAGGTGGAAAATTCTTAATAACTCATATATAAAAATAATTAAAATGTTTGAAAAAGAAATACATTACAGGTAAATAAGGTCTCATACTGGTACTAGGTGCAAGATACATTTGATGAAGTATCGGAAAAAAGAGCCATTACTGTAAGGCAAAGGTGTGAATGGTTGTCTCACAATTCCAAGGTGTATATGTAAATACTGTGGTATATACTATAATTCAGAAAAGGGGTAAGGGGTATACAATGGTGCAAAGATAGCACCTCTATACAAACTGACATTTCTTCCCTGGACACTTATCATGAGTTATATAAAGAACAATAAAGTTGATTGTTGGGTATGTAGTCACCATGTCATTCAGGGAATGTTGTGCTAATGTCTATTTCATTGCACTCAAATCAAACAACACTTCAATCACTATGTGGAACTCACACACTTGAACCTTATAATGTCACAGGTTCCCTACTTTTAAAATTAACAAGGTATCCAAGGTATGATCACGACAATATCATGTCTATTAACAAAATGGTACAGGAGCTGAAGGTATTTATTTGGG
>JAUIMM010000121.1:3575000-3707500 GCA_031769625.1 Taudactylus pleione
GTGCATCGGATCCCTACCCGTCCCCTGCCGCCTGGCGCTCCACCGCGCACATTTATAGCCAAATTTCTTCATTACCAGGTCCGTGATACTGTGCTTCGATTGGCTTGAGTTAAAGGGCCACTGGAACGCAACGGTGTCAAAATTTCTGTGTTTCCTGATTTCGCAATGGATGTCCAAAAAGACAGAGCTAAATTCCTTCCAATAAAGCGTCGTCTCCGGGATTTAAATCTTCAGTACTATATGATTTTTCCATCTAAGTTGCGAGTGGTAGTGGATGGAGAGTCAAAATTTTTCTCTACACCACGGGAGGCTGCGGCGTGGCTGGACCGGAGATCTCCTGGGAACAGGCAAATGGCACCGGAATGACTGTACTGATTGCATTTGCTGATTATATTTGTTTATGGCCAGAAATTTCTAGTGTCATTATGACATTAAATAGACCTTTTTCTGATATTCCAATATTTATATTTCTATAATAGTATTTATGTTGTGATATTGGTTGGATATTGTTCAATGTCCCGCTCCCCTTACTGGGTATATTTCTTTTTTTTTCTGGTAGGGTTTTTTCTTTTTTATTTGTTGTTTATGTTGATATTTCGGTCAAAATATGGCCGGAGAGTTCCGTTGCATTGGTAGTTATTTTTATCCCAGTGCCTTTTACACCTATAAGGATCGAGTAGTTGTATCCTGTGGGTTTTAGTGTAGTTTAGTTTAGTTTTGGATTTAAGTATGCCTAAGTTCGGGTGGGTATACAGGGTGGGGGGTGGCTTTGGATGGGTTGTCCAGTTTTTTTCTTACAAATGTTTTTATTTATTTTTTCTTTACCACACTATTTTCAAGGTAACATCTATTATGCTTTATAGTTCAATGTATTACAATGGTGAAACTTTTAACATGGAATGTCCGGGGGGTTAATGATCGTTTAAAGCGCTCTTTGGTCTTTAAAATGATCAAGCAATATGGCCCTGGTCGGGAGTAAGGTACTAGCTCTAAAAAGACCATGGGTGGGATGGGCTTATCACTCCTCACATACTTCATCGTCCAGGGGTGTCTCCATTCTTATTAATAAATCTGTCCCTTTTTCTTTTACTGCGGTCCAAACTGACCCTTATGGCAGATATGTGTTTCTGGATTGTGTACTGTATTCTAAGCCCATTTTATTGTTAGCAGTGTACATCCCCCCTCCTTTTTCATATGATGTTTTAAAAAAAGCTGCTGAATTTGTGGCCCGTTCTCCAGATACGCCAGTGCTCTGTTTGGGAGACTTCAATAATATAATGGACCAGTCTATGGATAAGTGGCGTGAGTCTTCAAGTTCTCTTTCTAAAGGTGGTGAGGGCTTTGCTAAGTTTGTAACTGATTTCGGATGGGTTGATGCGTGGCGAGTTAAACACCCTGGAGTACAACAATTCTCCTGTTTTTCCTCCACGCATCACTCTTTCTCTAGATTGGATTTGGCCCTGGTGTCCCCATCTGTTGTACCTAATATAACTAACATTGAATATAAAGCCAGAGGAATCTCAGATCACTCCCCACTTCTGGTAGAATTGAATATGTGTAGTCCTAGAGGTCTCTGTTTATGGCAACTACACCCCTCTTGGCTTCTTCAAATGGGTGCAGGTTCAAAGCTGGAAGTTATGTGGGATGGCTATTTTACTGACAATGTGGGATCTACCTCTGTAGCTAATGTTTGGGATGCCTTCAAGGCCTATTTACGTGGGTCTCTGATCAAAAGGGTAGCAGAATTAAAAACATTTTACAGGGAAAAAGAACGTGTTTTGGAGATGGCCTGTAGAAATCTTGAGTTGGATTACTTGGGGGACAGGTTGGAATCTTCACGTTTAAAATGGTTGACTGCACAGACAGAGTGGACTGATCATTTGACAGATAGAATGAACCGTAGACTGTTATTTCGTTCTCATTTATATTATATGCAGGCTGACAGAACTGGTAGTTTTCTGGCACACTTTGTTCATGCTGATCGTCCTTCTGCTGTTGTCTCGGAACTAATTGGGCCTGAGGGTTCTATGGTCACATCTACACAAGATATTGCAGAGGTTTTTCGTTTATTTTATAAAAACTTATATCAAACACAGTTGACTGAGGACGTGAATGCTTTGTCATTATATGTTGCTTCTGCTAGGCTTCCAAAATTGTCATCCGAGGCTCGGGCATATTTAGATGCCCCGTTGACCCTGGAGGAGGTAGATGCTGCAATTAGTTCCTTTCCCGGTAACAAGGCACCCGGATCTGATGGGATTCCCATAGAGATATATAAAAAACATGCTCGTATCTTTGTTCCAAGACTTTTAGATCTGTTTAATGGGCTCTATGAAGAGAATTTGTTCTCTCCATCTATGTCTGAAGCCATAATTGGTGTGCTCCCTAAACCCGGGAAGGACCCTAGATACCCCGATTCCTATAGGCCAATTTCTCTAATTCCCACAGATGCCAAAATTTTGGCTAAGATCCTTTCTATTCGGCTAAACACAGTTATTACTTAGGTTATTCACCCAGACCAATCAGGATTTATGCAAGGCAAGTCGACGTCGGAGAACATTAGAAGGATGCACACTCACTTACAGGCCTCCCATGGCGAGGAATCGTCCTCTGTTATTGTGTCATTAGATGCTGCAAAAGCATTTGACTCTGTGGAGTGGCCCTTTCTGTGGAAGGTCATGTTATGTTTTGGGTTTGGGCCGGTGTTCTTGAAATGGGTAAAACTTATGTATGCGAACCCTACTGCCAGGGTGTCAGTGAATGGGTTTATCTCCCCATCCTTCCCCCTGTCTCGGGGCACAAGACAGGGTTGCCCCTTGTCCCCAACCCTGTTTGCATTGGCTATTGAGCCGTTAGCATGTATTATACGTTCTCACCCTGATATCATAGGTCTACAATTGGGTAATAGAATGGACAAAGTTTCCTTATATGCAGATGATTTATTACTTTTTTTGTCTGACAATGTAACAGCTATGCCTGTGATTCTTCAAGTCATAGAACAATTTGGATTTTTTTCTGGTCTTAAGATAAACTGGGACAAATCATCTATCCTTCCTCTTAGGGGGTTGTATCCGACTGTTCCCATTATCACTCTCCCTCTCTGTTGGGTAAATAAATTTAAATATTTAGGTATCTGGATAACTAATTCCCCAAAGGACTATATAGTATTGAATGTTGAGCCCTTGTTTGTCTACTTAAAGGGCAAACTTCAGTCCTGGCGCCGGCTCCCTCTTACCGTTACTGGTAAAATTAACTTAATCAAGATGGTGGTGTAGCCAAAATTTGTGTACGTTTTGCAGCATTCTCCTGTTTTTATTACAGATACATTGTTTAGGTGTTTGAATAGTCTTCTTTCTTAATTGGTCTGGGTGAATCGTCGACCACGTATTCAATTGGCAGCTCTGACCCGATCTAGGTCTGGGGGAGGTTTGGCTCTTCCAAATTTCAAATTTTATTATTATGCGGCGCAGATGGCACATATACGGTTATGGCTTCAAGATGACTCCCCTAATGCCCTGCACATTTTGTTGGTTTCTCAGATTTTCCCTAACTTTACACCATTACAGGCCTTGCTTGCGGGTAGAATTATACAGAAAGGCCCTCCCCTGTTGATGCAAGCTATTAAGATATGGAAATTGGTATCTAGTATTCTACAGTTTACGGGATTAGATCCAGACACTTCTCTATGTAGTTATCGTATATATTCCCTGAACTGGCCTCTTTACAGCTTGAGGCGACATGGGGTTCTAACGGTGTAACTACATTGGGTCATTTATATGACACTTCAATTCTTAAATCTTTTGCGCAACTCCAAGAAGCTCATCATCTCCATCAATCATATTTCTATAGATATTTACAATTACAGCATGCTCTCTCGGCTCAATTTTCAGATGGCCCTCCTCTAATTCAAATATCCCCATTGAAGTCATTCCTTTTATCTTTAGGTCCCCGGAAGATGCTTTCTTACTTATACTCCTATATATTGTCTTCTTATCATAAGGATAGTTTACCACATCTTAGATCATAGTGGGAGAGAGATATTGGCCTTATAAGTGATACGGAATGGGATAATGCTCTAGAAACTCCTCGTATTTCCACGACTTCTATAAGATTTCAACAGATTCAACTATTTATTCTACACCGTACCTATTTAACTCCTGTTCGTTTGCTAAAATTTTCGGGGAGAGCATCTGACATATGCCCTAAGTGTAAAATTAGTAGCTGTACTTTCTGGCACCTTCTATGGGATTGTCCGGTAGTTAGCATTTTTTGGAATAAGGTTCTGAGAGTTTTGTCCAATACAGGTATTGCTCTCATTTTAGCTACGCCATTGTCGTGCTGTTTAGGCTCTATGGATGATGAGGTAGTGGACAGATATATTAAGCAATACATTGTAAATATGTGTACACTAGCTAAGGTATGTGTGGCTCGGTCGTGGATGGCTCCTATAATACCAGATTATAATGCTTGGCTGTCCTTGGTCCGTACCACTGTTGAACATGAAAAACATGTGTTTATTTGTCGCAAAGCTGAGAAGAAGTATGAACGTATCTGGAGCAGTTGGCTTAAATCCTGTTATGCCCGTGCACTGCCTAATGATTGACCGGTATATTATTGTTAGGATAATGAGGTAGATTATTACTTTGTAATGTGCTGTGTGATAAGTTGAGAGCAGAATTTATTGGGATCTAGTTGATTTTGCCAATTTTTCAGGTGTTATTTTTGACAATATTCCAATATTTGCATAGTGTGGTAATTTTTTTTTAATATATTTTATGTGTATGTATGTATGTATATATATAATATTTATATATATTTTTTTTTTCTCTGTTTATTGTTTTGGTATACAGATTAATAATAATAATGTTATATTTTTTATAAGCAATGGATCTGGGATGCAGTTTGTAGATCTAGGTTTTATATTCCAGATACTGTTATTTGATTTTGTATTTATGTGTATGTATGTATATATGTGTGTATGTATGTGTGTATATAAATATATTTTTATATTATTATTATTATTATTATTTTTTTATTATTATTATTATTTATTTTGTTTGGTTATTTGTTAATGTATATCTATAAACCAATAAAAATTTACTCAATTTAAAAAAAAAAAAAAAAAAAAAATTGTGTATGGCGCATGTGTTACACAGTGTGTACGCATAGTGACGCTGTTGTGATTGAGACGCACAGTATCAGAAATGTCTTGGAAAAGTGCTGGGCGTTCCTGGGAGGTGGCTAGTAATGTGCGCAAAAAAATGGTCTGTCTCATGGTGGTCACTTCATTATTCACATCATTCACACTTCAACTTGCACATATACTGGTACCAATCCTCTTAGAAATAGAAAACATGTGGGTGAGGTTTGTATAAATAAAAGACATCCAGGATGGCACTCAGAAGCGTTGATGTCAGCATTTTTAATATATATATATATATATATATATATAGCCTTGAGCTGGTATCTGTCTAGTGCCGCCGTAGGCCCAAACAATTAAATTCCCCCAGTGGCCCCCTCCTACCCCAGTCCTCCAATGTTCATAACCATAACAAAGTAGAATTAAAGCAAATAATTAGCATTTTGTTAATAAACCATAGTTTGTGAGTTTTTATTTCAATTTTTTATTCAGTGGTCAATAGTATAACAGGTGGTGTAATGCTTCATATAAGCAAAGAGAGTAATAGCCACACCCCATGGCACAGGCCACACAGGGCCGGTTCTAGACATTGTGGAGCTCCGGGAGAAAGTTCCCATTTGCGCCGCCCCCCCAAAAAAAACAAAAAAACTTTGTTTAGATGGCGTTCCTCTGCGCATGCTGAAAGCGCAAGCGCTTCTGGAAAGGGACACCCCCAATTCATCACACTGTGGTGCGTGCCCAGCAGTTACGAAGGTGCTAGGTTTCCCCCAAGCTCTCCCCTCGTGGCAAATAATTGCCATGTGCAGTAATGCACCTTACACAGTATGTCTTACACAGTAATGGCCTTTATAACACATTATGCCACATGCAGTAATGCCTTGTATAACACATTATGCCACATGCAGTAATGCCCTGTATAATACATTATGCCACAATCAGTAATATCCTGTATAATACATTGTGCCACACACAGTAATGCCCTGTATAACACATTATGCCACATGCAGTAATGTCCTGTATAATACATTGTGCCACACACACTAATTCCCTTTATAATACATTATCCCCAATTCGAATTACGCCACACAGAAGTCCCTTATTCATGTTATGACACACAGTGGTGCCCCTTTTACACAGTACTCAAATTAGTGCCCCTTATACACAAGGTCCACAGTAGTAGTGCCCCTAATACAATGCCCACAGTAGTAGTGCCACTTACACAATGACCCCAGTAGTGGTGCCCCCCATGCAGTGCCCGCAGTGGTAATGCCCACAGTGTTAATGCCCCCATTGGTAATGTCCCCTATAGTAGTGCCCCCCCTATAAATGTGCCTCCATTAGTAATGCCCCCTGTTGTTATGCCCCCCTATAGCCCTGCCCCCAGTAGTAATGCCCCCCTATAGCCATGCCCCCAGTAGTAATGCCTCCTATAGCCATTTCCCTCAGTAGTAATGCCCCCTATAGCCATGCCCCCAGTAGTAATCTCCCTGCGGGGGCAGCTAACGGGGGGGAAAGCGGCGCTGTTTTTGTTTTTTTTTCAGAGGGTTTTTTTTATGCCTGTCTCCTGGGGACTCAGTGGCGCCCTCTAGGGGCCGGCGCTCCGGGCGACTGCCCTGTTAGCCTGCCCCTAGAACCGCCACTGAGGCCACACCCCCATGTACACACATCAGCTGGTCACACCTCCTGCGGCAGCACGCAATAGGCCCTTCATAAAGGTTAGCTCCAGGCCCATGTGGACCTTAATCTGGTACTGCTGATGGCCATATATTAATCTAGCAAGCCATTTGAGGATTCCTCTGTGATGGTCAGGTATAGACTTAATACTGAAGACATTGGCCCTCATTCAGAGCCACTCGCAAACAGCAGTACGCTCGTTGCGTTCCGATGTTGAATAACCGCGCATGCGTCGGTGTAACACTGCGCATGTGCGTACTGCAGATTGCGAGTTTTTTGGGACTCGTTCCTAAAATAGCGTACAGGAAGTGACATGTCAAATGTGATTGACAGAACAGGGCGTTTTAGGGTGTTGACAAGGGTGGAGATGGAAAAACGCAGGCGTGGCGAGGCGTTTTTGGGGCGTACATACATTAGCAGATGCGAGCGTAAAATGTGTACGGACCGACTCCTACGTCACTGGATGATCCTCTTTCCCTTCCAAATGCTCGCACAGCTTAGGGTCTGGATTACTCGACCACATTGGCGATGGCCTTCTCCTCCGTCCCTGGACTCCACGATGTTGTTGCGATTAATCGCGGCCGGGCAGAAAAGCAATTAGTGTTGGATTGAGAACCGGCTTGGTATGTGTTTTGAAATCAGTTTTTTGGGATAGCACAAAACGTACGCAGGTGGAACTCAGAGCTGCTAATGTCAGGATGACACAGTCAATTTGCGTACATTTGGGGGGGTTTATTTGGGCAGCAATTTGGTGGTTAGGGCCTATTGTAACAATAATTTCATCATGTTTTCAGTTTCGCACCATTTTATTTGTGCCTCTTGAATTTGCCGAATTATATGAATTTTTAAACGTTCCTTAAAGAGCCCTTTTTTTTTTTTTTTTTGGCCGAGTTTTTGCCTTTTGGCCCAGGATTAAATGTAACCCATTTGTACAATAATTTCACAATCCAATGTCATTGTTTAATTTCCAATTTATTGCTCAAACAAAAAAACTTATTTTAAAATTTTTGGGGACATCTTTTTTGCCTAAAGATATGTTCCCAAATCAAACAAATTGGCCCAACATAACTGTTGACATAAACATACATCAAAAAAATAAAAACATTTCACAAGAAAGGAGAGGGAAGTTTTGACCCGAAAGGAATATGAGCCAAGCACAGAAGGATTGTGGGAAAAGTCACCATTGCTGTCACCGTTTTTTCACCCGTGTGGATGGGGGAGGGAGGGCGCCAGACCGGGTCCGGGATGTCATCGGGCTGGCCTGTCCAGAGGTAGATGTTGTGGCCTCTGGACTAGGCACAGGGCTAGGCACATTTGGAGGATTGGCTGATGTTGTGCCAGAGGTGGAGGATCCTGATGTTCCGGCAGGAAGGGAGGTCGGCTCCACCATGTGCTGGCGAACGAGCTGCTCCAGGGCATTGGCGATGCGGATGTTGGCCCTCGTATTTTCCGCCAGGGCCTGACCAATGGTCTCGTTGGCCGCAGCATTTTGCTCCAGGGCCTCAGCCACCCGTAGCAGACTGGCGTCCATCCTCTGCAGAATCTCCGTATGGGAATCCGATTTGAAATTGAGTTCTGTGAGGAGGGCCACTGCCTGCGAGGGGGATTGTCCTGGACTGGCTTCTGCAGGGTCCTCAGCCGGATGTACTGGTTCCTCCCCTGCAGAGTCAGCAGAAATTCGGCGGCCAAGGCTCCCCTCTGGAGCAGACTCATCCGCCTGTGTCTCTGTTAGGAAAAAAGAGAAAAGCCTCACATTACAATCTACATATTGCCACAATAACATTTCAGAGTTGATGACATCCAAAGATTTACCTGGGACAACATGAGGAGCCGCAAAGTCTGGCATGTCCGTATCCATGTTGGACACGCCAAACACCTCCACAGGCTGCACACACCCCTGTGCCAGCTCTTCTAAATCCGTCAACTCCAATGACACAGGGGTGGGACCCCCACCTGTCCCCCTTGCATGCCTAGCCCTGTCCGCGAGTTTTTGTTTTAAGCGATATTTGAAGTCGCCCCATCTGTGGGAAAAAATGGAAGCCATTATCCTTTGGTTTAAAATGGGGTTTGTTTTTAGGGGGGGCAAGGGTTTACTTACCGCCGTTTGACATCCCGGGCTAGACGGACATAATCACCCACCCTATTGACAGCAACGGCTACCTCTTCCCACATTCTCCACTTCTGGCTTAGACTCATATTCCTGTCTGCCTGTGGCAGGATGTCCACACACTTCTGGATCAAAACCTCCATCTCCTTTCTTGTGAAATGTGGCTGCCTTTTTTTTTTGGCCGCTTTGGCCGGAATACTGGGCCCAGCAGCCTCTTCCATGTCATTCTCCTCACCTATTTGTGTAAATTTACAGAATTCACAAAATCACAACTTGCCTAATCTTATGTTTCAAATTAATCATTGATACAAAATGCATGAAAGACTTACCGCCTGACTCTTGGGCATTTTTTCCCTGGTCTGTCGCCATGTCTGAGGTCCAAACAAGAAATACACCAGAATTTGAATGTGTTTTCGTGACGTATTTATACATGCGTCCTTATTTTGCGGCCGCATCATTGATTGTGCGGCCCTATGATCCCTCCTTAATTTGTGCGGGAAACAAAACACTATTTATGGCTTGGTGTGTCTCAAGTCGAGGTGGCGTTTTTGGATTGTTGGAGGTTATCTTGGCTGGAGTTTATTGATTGCGTAGAAAGGAGTTGGCGGTTGGAGATTCGTTTGTTGGTTAGAGTTGCGTTTTTTTTCTCCGTTATCTTTGTTGGTTTATATTTTTGGGACCTCGTTTCTTGATTTGGTAAGTTTTGTGAAGTCTAACTTTTGTTCAATTGTTGTTTCATTGTGTTTCTTATTTTTTGTAAATTTTGGATCCCTAATTTCTTCTATTTTAGATTTTGTTTATTTTCGACCCAAAAGACCTTTTGATTTTGACTCTTATATATTTGCTCTTGGTAAGTCCATTTTTTATCTTGTATTTGCAAACTAATTAGCGCATTTTTAGTAGTTACTCTTGTGACTTGTATTAGCGAACTAATTAGCGCATTTTTAGTAGTTACTCTTGTGACTTGTATTAGCGAACTAATTAGCGCATTTTTAACAGCTTAATAATCATTCTAACTTTTTGGTGGTTTCTCTTTCGATTTTTGTGCCAACATTTCGACCCATTTTGATGTACTGTGTTAAATGTCGCTTTGCTGTTTTGCTAAATGGGTGTTTGGCATATTTTAACTTTGGTCTAGCACAAAATTTGTAAACAAAAATGCACAGAGTGAAATGTGTCAAGTAATTTTGGTGTTTATTTTCAGTTTGGACGTATCATGACAATACCCCGGCATGTAAGCAGCAATGGATGGTATCATCAAGCTAAGTTGTTTTAATATAGTTTTGGGGTGGGTCAAAAGCCTTACTTTAAAATCTTTGAATTTCAGGTTGATCTGGGGCGGATTGTTCTGGCCATGCTCCCGGAAGCCGACCAACCTCAATCTCGTCCCAGGCGTAGGCATGCAAGGCCCCAGATATTTCGAACACGTGTCACCCTTTTTGGAATGCCCGATGATGAGGTTTTAAGACGCTACCGTCTACCTCTCAAAATCATCATAGACACTCTCTCATTAATAGAAAGTGATCTTGAGCGGCAAATTGACAGTCCAACAGCAATACCACCACTTACGCAATTTATGGCGGTGTTACATTTCTGTGCCTCAGGATCGTTTCAAACAACGGTGGGAATAGTGGCGGGCATCTCCCAATCCTCCTTTTCCCGGATCCTGAGGGCAGTGATGGAGGCACTTTTCAAGCACCTCCATCATTTTATTCAAATGCCTTTGGATATGGGTGCCCTTAGTGTGGCCAAGGCCAATTTTTACCAAATAGCTGCCTTCCCACACATCATAGGGGTTGTGGATGGTACTCACATACCACTTCAGCCTCCAGCCCGGCTGGAGGCCATATTTAGAAACAGGAAACACTATCACTCCCTGAATGTAATGGTGGTATGTGATGCCTCCCTCCAGATCCTGTCCCTGAATGCTAAATTACCCGGAAGTGCACATGACTCCTTCGTCATCCGGCAATCAGGGATATGGCACAAATTAACCAACCTACAAGCTGGTGATGCGTGGCTTCTGGGTAAGTGGAGACCTTTAGTACATAACAATGTTAAGCTTGATACACAGTGTTCCTGATGTTGCCAATTCTTTTCCATAGGAGACAGTGGATATCCTTGCATGTCCTGGCTGCTCACTCCTTATTTGGCTCCCACACCAGGCCCACAAAGTGCATTTAATTCTGCACTTACAGCCACCAGGCAAGTGGTGGAGCGCTGTATCGGCCTGTATGGTGGCGAGCTCATGTATTTGCCGGATATGGTGTCGAAAATTGTGGTCCTGTGTGGGATATTTCACAACATCGCCATAAGGAGTGGTGTCCCAATGCAGCCAGAGGATGCCTTACCTGAGGATGGCCCCCCCGAGGTTGGTCGGAGGTCAGTATGTGGGGGGGCCATACGCGATGATGTGGTGGCCAGATTTTTTAGGTAAGTTTGAACAAAACAGTGTTTTAACCTAATGTGTTTGTGTTTGTTTGCGAACATCTAATTTTGTTTTCTTTTTTTCAACATCTTCGGTTTGTTCACATAATCTTTGGCACTACAACGCTCACTACTTCATGCTACCCTTACCAAACTTGGATCTGCTCATTTTGGGAATATATTCTGGAACCCATATCGCAACGCCATGTTTGTGGAATCATTTTGGCATGGTCCTTCCTCAACCAGTTCTTGATTTGTTTTTTTTTTTTTTTTTTTTATTGGGTATGTGTTGTATTTGAGATTCTCACTGTGTGTTTTTTTTGTGAGTGACCACTTTGATTTCTCAGTTATGTTGTGAATAAATGTTTGGAGAGTTAAATGTTCTTCCTTTTTTTGGACGTTACCAGCAAGTTTAACCAGGTTAACACACCTTACATTTGACTAAGGGGTAATCCAGTACTGACGCCAGTTGAGCAAAAATGAAATATGTTTTCAGGTTCCCAACCCACACCAAAAGGAAGCCTGTCCAATCATTTGGCTTTGTAAGATTCGCCTAAGCAGCTTGCCCACCAACTAGGAACCTGTAAAATGTAGAAATATCTAATTGCCACTACACACAAAAAGGGAAATGACATTGTTACTGTTATGTGTTTCTTGAGGGTGTTTTACATACAAATACAAAACCCAATCTAATTTTTAAAAAATGCAAAACCTTGCAGGAACAGTCTACTTATGTCAGGGTTAACTATCTTTGGTTTTGAAAAAACGAATGAGGCAGAACGTATATTAGAAATAAACAATTTATTTTGAAAAAGATAAAAACAAAAAAAAACTACTGCCGAAGGATGCCAGACAGCCGGTCAAGGGCCACAAGCACCCCAATTACATTTTGGCGCATGTGTGCCACACAATGTTCGACCTCTTGCCGACGCCTCTGTTCCTCTGTGGGTGAGAAAAGTGTGTGGATTAATCAAACAATAGGGAATCCACATTAAAAAAACAAAAACACAACGAAATCACTCCAAAACCAAAATTTTAAAAAAAAGGGGTGCTGCAAAAATTACAAGGCCTATGTAGAAATACCCACAGGTGTGATATGTGTATGTTGAAATCAGCAGGAAGAGGTAAAGGCAAACTGCTAAATCACCAAAAAAGAACCCAAAAATCACGAATAAAGGAACGACACATGATTACATACAAACAGTTTGTGGTTAAAAAAAACGCAAAAGAAAAACATACCGGTAGCCAAAACGGCAGATCCCGAAGTCCCTCCATCTTCATCCTCGGAGGAGCCTTCATTCCCCAAAGAACGGGGCGGGGTTATCACGGACTCCGGGGAGGGGGTAATTGGAAGAGGGGTGGTTGGAGGAGAGGGGGAAGGGGGACGGAGGGGAAGGAGGCCCGACAGTTCCGGGAGAGGCTCTTGGAAGGCTTGGGAGGAGGGGGGAATAGGGGAATTATTTGGGGTGGAGTGTTGGCTGGGGGTGGGTGAGAGTGGGCGGGACCGCCGTCTGGCCGGACGGTGACGGCGTAGTCTTGCCTGTCCCCCTAAAAGATGTCAAACAAATTGTGGTTAGTTTCTGGCCAAATCCTGCCCAAATAACATTTTAAAATCACCCACCACCAACAAAAAACATGCAAATATGAGTAGAATGAATATATCAGAAATAGAGGGAAAACATGGTCATGCAGATATGAGGAGAATGAATAAATAGGACAGACATAAAAACATGCACACGCAGATATGATGAGAATGAAAAAATATGACAGACATGAAAACATGCACACGCAGTTTGCCCCACAAAGACAAACATGAAAACCACAATACATAACACTTACTTTCCAATATCTGCATGCGAAAGCATGCCAGCAAGCGGGGCGTTCGCCGTTGCAGGTCAGACCACCTGCGCTCCAGCTGGCCGATGTTGCGGCGTGAGCCGAAGGAGCGCAGGCGGGCCCGTGCCTCCGCATACGCGGAACGCTTCTGCCGGTTGGTGATGGGTGGAGGCTGGCTGGTGATACGCCGATCCAGCACCTCCGTTAGCTCCAGCAGCTCGCGCCTGGTGAATGCGGAGGCTCTCATGATGGCAATGGTGTTTTTCTTAAAATTCATTTTTGATAAAGTGTGCCAAAAATTTCTGATTGGCTAATGTAGCTTGGAAATTAACAGGAGCAATTTGATTGGTTAGTGTATGAGTCATGTGTTCGACAGGGCCAGAAATCTCTGGAGAGTTATGATAGGCTTGATGCAGTGACATGCGTAAGCAAATTTAAATAAAGAAATGAACCCCGTAAAATATGCGGGGATCCACAGCAATAGAACAATTGTCTCATTGTGGCTAACATGTTTTTTGAGCAATAAAAGCGAATGTTTAAGCCGTACGTATTCTGCGGGTAAACACAAACACGGACAAGAGTAAAGTTTCTTGCATTGTGTTGAAAAAAACAAAACATTAAGCTAATTGATACATTGATTGGCATGATACGATTGATGGAGGTAGGCAGAATAAAGGAGCAGGTAATCGACATCTGACATGGCCACTTCCGGTTTATACTTGTGCGTGCGTTCCCTTTAAGCCATTTCGGGGATGTACGCTCGCTATTTCGCACGCTCGTTAGTTAGAGGAGGGGTCGTCTGAGTTTGGGGAGGATTTTTAGATGCGATCGAAAATACGAGCGAGCCCTTGAATTTAAATATTTTTGTACGTACGCCTAACGTACGTGCGCCCGCTTGCGAGTGGCTCTGAATGAGGGCCATTGTCCTTTTCTGATAATCCAATAAGGGAATACTGTAGATTGTTATTTTATGCTGCATTTGTGCCTCCAAGCTTTGTTACATCACAGGCACCTCCCTCTTCTTTCTTTCCCTTGTTCCAGCACAAGCTTTAGTAAACTGACCTAGAAGCTTCCAGCAGACTGTCAGCGACAATGTCTGAGGGCACCATATATCTCTTACAGGGCTCCAAATGTAAACTACGGGCCGTCATTACAAGGCACAGCACACTTATAGAGTATTTGTACTTGCTAAAACAGAAATCACTGAACCAATCTAACACACATTTAGCCTCAGGAGGAATTTCTACTTCACTGGACCTCTTCAGGAGCAATGAGATGCTTTACACCATCAAGAAGAACATACCTTGCAGACATGATGCATCTGGATCCAGCCGTCATAACCATATTTCTGTGGAAAGAAAACACAAAATATTGTTACATTTCAAACTGCTCACAATTAGTATTATTTAGCAAGTGCAGACTACTCACACAAAGGTTAAATAACAAATAATGTATAACAGAAATGATTGTAGTTATCAACAATAGTATCGCCAGCTCCAACTACCTAGTTCACTTCTCTGTCCTCTTCTTGCTTTAGACTTTACAGGTGTATACAGTGTATTACAGAGCTAAATAAAACCTTTTCGCTAATGGAATAGTGACCTTTTCACTGGAGATAGATTCATCATGCCTTTGCCTGGGGAAATGTATGTGACAAGCATTGTGCAATAATACAATAAATTGTCTGTATATTTCTCCATTTCTCCATTGGCAACGGTGCTAATGATATACTCAGAAAACAATTGTGTTATAAAAAGAGTGCGAATTGCGGAACCTAAAAAGGAAATGATAATGCTGCAGTATGGTTACACAGCATTGTAGTAAATCATGTGCATAGGCAAATATACAGTAGTCTCAGCAACTAAGAGCTGAGTACTGGTACCACTATTACACTGTTTCCTTGGAGCGATAAGGTGGTAGTAAATGTTCTATATAGTATTCTGTATCATCTTGCACCACTGGTCCTAATATCTGTTTGCCCATCTTTGCTTCCCAAATATCTATTCTACAGTACAATATTATTAGCCAATCAGCTCCTAACTGTAATTTTTCAAACACAGCCTGTAACATGGCAGTTAGGAGCTGATTGGCTGGTACCTTGCCTCCATTCACTTTATCTCCTAACAACAATGCTTAGTAAATAGACCTCCTAGTCTCCTGGAAATGGAAGATTTTCAGTTTCTCAGAAAGAAATGATTCCTCATTAAAATGTCATTTTAAATCAGATTTCTACTCCACCTAATTTAAAAGTTCTTGCATAGACAGTTTTTATAAACAATGAAGGTCAGGTCCCTTTGTTCTGGCAACTCCTCTGAGAAATATATTAGCAGCAACTTCACTAAATTAGATAATATAGCCTCAAAAAAATTTAAAAGAGGAAATTATAAAAACAGCTGATTACCTTTAAAAGACCCATCTAAACTGTCCCCAGAAGAATTGAAAGTTATGTTGACAAGGTGAAGGACAGTTGGTGGTGAGATGAGTGACTGGACAGATGGAGTCCTGTTGGCTCCTCTACATATGGTGAGGGGAAAGGTTGAGCAGTTCCTGAAGTAATGGCCTGAGTGAGGGTGCAGTCTCCAGCGCTGCTGAAACCAGCAGTTGTAACAGAGATATGTGAGGGGAGCAACCGCAGTGAGGTGGATGTCACTGTTTGAGGAGAGAGGACTAGATGACCAGCTGACAGTCCCCAATTGCTGTTGGTGGGTAAATTTGTGGGAGAAAAGGTGCTGACTGGAAGAAGTCTGCAGTGGCCAGTACCTGCCCCACTATTTAAAGCAGTGACTCACATACTGTTAACTGCTGGCGAAATAGGGCACAGCATCAGCCAAGGAAATATATATATATATATATATATACAGTACTTGGCAAAAGTCTGAGCACACCAGTATATTTTAAGGAATTTTAAATTTAAATGCACAGTAACAAAATAAAATCTGTTTTATTGGCTTTGTTTACAAAATAAACAACTGTTTGAACAATAAGGAAACAAAAAAAAACTTGTTTTGACTTTTAGGCAAGTGTATTTAGGTAGTTTTGGGTAGTCTGCTTTCATTGAAGTGACAACCCTTAGCTTTGATAAGCACTTTGCATATCCTTGGCATCCTATTTACTAATTTTTCCAGCTTTTGGCGATTCATTTTACTCCAGCAGCTTTGAAGAGCCTCCCAGAGGCCCTCAGTGTTGGTAGCCATCTGTTTTCGGACTTCCCTGTCTAGTTCTTCCCACAAAATCTCAATGGGTGAAACATCTGGTGATTGAGGTGGCCATTCCATTTTTGTTACGACTTGAGAGTCTTCTTTCTTTTGCAAATAATTAGTATACAACTTGGACGTATGTTTTGGATCGTTAACTTGTTGGAAAACGAAGTTCTGACTCACAAGTCGCCTTCCGGAGGGAATCACATGACGCCCTAATATGTTGTGGTACACCTTTTGATCCATTATTCCGTCAATTCTGACGGAATTCATCAACTTCATCAACTTGGTTGCCCGCGAAACATCCCCAAACTATCACATTGCCTCCTCCATGCTTAACTATTGGCACTACACAGTCTGGGAGAAAGCGCTCACCTGGACGACGATGTACAAAAGCCCGGCGATGCGAGACAAAAAGTACAAATTTCAATTTGTTGGTCCAAAGCACCCTCTTCCACTGTTCCTCAGTCCAATCCTTATGCTTCTTAGCCCATACATACCTTTTTGCTACGTTTGTAGCACGTAGAAGTGGTTTTCTTACCGCAACCCTACCACTAAGGCCATATTCCTACAAGCGCCTGGCAACCATCTTATCGGACACAGGCCGGGAATGACTTTTCCGCAACTCCCTTCCTATTTCCAGAGCGGTCAAACATCTGTTACGCTTGCTAGTAGTCACAATGAAGTTGTCCTCATGAACAGTTTGTGGTATCAGCTCCCTTTCTGGTTAAGGCGGTATTAGGGGCTGCCTAAACTGAAAAAGAAGGAATGAATCCCCTATAATAATTCGCAAATCTAAGGAACCATTAAATGGCCTTTAAATTGGTGGGTAAAACCCAAATCAAGGATGGCATGAAGCTTATTAGGATCCATGGAAAAGGCCTTTACCCAGAAATGAAACTACCTTGACTTCGAACTCGCATTTCTCCCACTTAGCGAGTAAGTGATATTCACAAAGTTTCTGAAGGACTTGCTTAACATGACAGTGAGGAATATCTGTGGATCGAGATTAAATCAAGATATAATCAAGATTTCCTCAAGATATACAATGACGAATATCCCCAGGAACTTCCGGAATACATGGTTAATTAGTTTTTGAAAAACTGCTGGAGCATTAGAAAGACCAAATGGCATAACAAGATATTAATAATGCCCTAGTTAGGTGTTGAAGGCCATCTTCCATTCGCCCCCCTCCTTAATGCGAATTAGATTGTACGTAGCGTGTGAATTGATCTTGAAGAAGATAGTAGCATCTTTCAGTTGATCGAATAGGACAAAGATGAGGTTTAGAGGGTAGGTGTTTTATATGATGATTTTGTTTAACCCTCTATAATCGATACAGAGTCTCAGGCTCCCATCTTTTTTGGACATGAAGAAAAACCCCGGTCTAGCAGGAGACTTGGAAGGTCTGATGAAGCCTTTGCTGAGGTTTTCTCAATGTACTCATCCATGGCTTTAGTCTTTAGTATTGACAAGGCATATAATTTACCCATATGTAGCCTGGCGACTCTTCCATAATGCCGAGCGGGAAGATGAGTGGACAGCGGTGGGCGTAGGAGTGGGAATTCAGGTAAGTGTTGTTTTTTTTGTGTGTGTCTGTATTTTATATATATGGGGCACTGCATAGGGGGGCCACTACTGGGTGCACTGCATAGGGGGGACCACTACTGGGGGCACTGCATAGTGGGGACCACTACTGGGGACACTGTATAAGGGACACTAATGGGGGCACTGTGTAACGGTGCACTACTGGGGGCACTGCATAAGGGTCACTACTGGGGCACTGCATAAGGGTGCACTACTGGGGGCACTGTATAAGGGTGCACTACTGGGGGCACTGTATAAGGGGCACTTCACAACGGGCACTGTATAAAGGTGCACTACTGGGGGCACTGTATAAGGGGCACTGTATAAGGGGGCACTATATAAGGGTGTACTACTGGGGGCACTGCATAAGGGGCACTACTGGGGGCATTGTATAAGGGTGCACTACTGGAGGCACTGTATAAGGGTGCACTACTGGGGCACTGTATAAGGGGCACTTCACAACGGGCACTGTATAAAGGTGCACTACTGGGGGAACTGTATAAGTGGCACTTCATAAGGGGCACTGTATAAGTGGCACTACTTGGGGCACTGCATAAGGGTGCACTACTGGGCACTGTATAAGGGTGCACTAATGGGGGAACTGTAAAATGATGAACTACTGTGGGCACTGTATAAGGGGCACTACAGGGGGCACTGAATAAGGGGCACTACTAGAGGGGGCACTGCATAAGGGGCACTGCTACTATGGACATTGCTTAAGGGGTGCTAGTACAGTGGGCTTTGAAAGAGGGGCACTACTATTGGGAGCAATAAGGTGCATATGGAAAGGAATGTTCCCAGAGTAAAAAGAAACGGTGGTGTGTCATGTTGGCACGCCCCCATTTTTAATTGGCCATGCCCCTTGTGGCATGTGGCCACGCCCACTTATTTGCCGTGCATACATACAGTGCTGGGGGGGGGCTCCATTTTTTAACTTGTGCTCCAAATACCCTAGTTATACCGCTGCCTGGAAACCAGCTAATGGAAGCAACAAATCTTGTGCATCTAAGGGGGGTATTCAATATGGGAACAAAAAGTCCGTGCTGGACTTTTCGCTCCACATCGCAGGTTTTCCGGGGATAAAGTATCAGGCGTGTGCCCGCTTTATCCCCGTATTCAATTACAAACCAACGAAAACGGGAGCCGGTGGAAACTGTCGCCAAAAAACGGGAATTTTGGGAAAATATTCCAGGGACCCCCTAAAGGTGTCTAGACATGGAGGATCACTATGGGTACCCCCAATTTTACCTGCTGAAGGAAGTCGGGGTTTCAAATAGCCGCGGCAGGTGCATATTTGCGGCTATGAAGAAGGGGTGAAGAATTACACTTTTTTTGTAATAAAAACTATTTCTATCATATTTGGGTTACATGAAAATGGAGGTAAGCATATTTTTAAGTCCCTAAATAGATTTTTAAATATTCTGCAAAAATGCACCTGCCACTACTCCCGCAATGAAGAACACACCTGCTGCATACTTGGGGACCCCGCTGAATTTAATTTGGCTATTTTAGAAGTGTGTTCCCTAATTTTTGTTTTTTTGTTATCCACAAAATTAAAGTACATTTTTTGGGGTGTCCCGATTATTTTTGTTACATATTTTTGACACAGTTTAATTTTAAATGACATTCCCAAGGGTTCAGGCTTTTTTTTTTAAAGCCTGCACCACTAAACCCCAATTCTGCCCTTTTTTTCGCCACCTAATTCAATGGTGAAAAGTTATCCCCGATTTTTATCAAAAACTTTTCGAAACTGCGAAAAGTCTTTGAAATTGAATATGGGGATAATTGAAATAGGCGAAAATGACGTCATCGACGATAAATTATCGCCGATTCCGACATTTCGCTCCAAATTGAATATGGTCCATAGATAGAGTCCGAATTTGATTTGCCAGTATTTGAGCAGGGTTTGGCAGAGCAGATTCCATCTGGATACAGATACCACTTTCAGCTAATTTTAGGGCGGTAATAATATTATTGCTCACCTAGGGAACTACATAAACTTTTAGAACATGCTACAGAGGTCTTCACCTATAACAGTCGCAGTTTTCCCATAAAAAATTATGTTCTCACCTGTACTTGGATGCTTCCAGGACTTAATTCAGGATTGTAAGAGAATGGAGCTAGAGTGGCAACAGGTGACAGAATACAGTACCTGAGCCAGGTATGAGACTGCAGAGGAACTAGATGTGCACTAGCCAGCAGAGTAGTAATAAGAACAGACTCACCAGGGAACAGTAGAGAACGGAGGTCCAACAGGGTCCAATTACAGGTACAGCATGTACTGGAGAAGGAATACACAGGACACCAGCAGGCTAGACAGGTCAGAAAGACTGCAGGCAGATGAGCTACTTTACAGGGTTATAAGTGAGTCCTCACTGCCTGTTATCAGGCAAGGCATCCAATCAGGATGCCTGCTCAGCCAGGCCCCCCAATTAACTAAACAAGTTGCAGCACCCAAGAAGAGAGACAGAAGCAGCAGGAGAAAGTCCTGCTGCCAGGTAACAGCCTGGATCAGAGTTCAATGCGGTCGGTGTGATGTCTTCTCCCGGCATCCCGGCCACCTAGCAACGGCTGGGACCTGTTGGAGGGATGTGAGCTGCTACGGCGGCTCATAACAGTTTTGGAAACAGATACATTATGTTTTATGATATTACATATAAAAAGGAGTTCAATCGATAATAAAATATCTGAACCATAGAAAGGGAAAATAATTATATTTCTTGGCTATACTTTGCGAGTGGTTAATTGAAGTTAATTATAAATAATTATTAAATTAATATTAGTACACACATATATACATTTGATGCGACCATGCCGAGCAAGTAGTTAAAACATCTTTTACTTCATATTAATCTGTTACCACCATCTTGAATAGGTATTACAGATGTGGGAACATGTGTGACTGTGATAATTGCGAGCATTTGGAAACCTCCCTCTAGAAATCCTGAGTTTGAGGAAACTTTTTCAGTACAGGGCAAAATTATGTCTATAAATTACCGGAAAACAGTTGAGAAATGGATAATATTACACTAGTAATCATTGTCAGCTCCAGAGGTGGGGCTGCAGCACAGTTCAAAATTCAAATAGGGGAACAACACCAACTGCCATTTCAAATGTGGCCAAACAGATGGCTGTGACTCACTGGCAGTTGGTGTGGCTCCCCTATTTGAATTTTGAACTGTGCTGCAGCCCCACCAATGGAGCCGCCACTGCTAGTAACCGTTACGGTCGAAACATCTCATAGAGCCAACTAAGGCCCATATTTAATTAGACGCGAAAAGCCGAGATCCGCGAAAAAGTATCACCGATTGCGTCTTATCGCCTGTCAGAAACTTATCTCAGTATTCAATTCCACTGGCTTTTCACGTACGCGGAACGTCAATGGAATGAAAAAGATTCGCTTGTGAAAGCATGAGAAAAGAAGTGCAACATTTGTATTTTGGGGTGCAAAGGTGGGGAAACCGCTTAGAACCCTTGGGACTGCCCCCCAAAGGACAAGTGTGTCAAAAATTCCAGAAAAAAACTTTCATTTTGGTCGCAAAAAAGCACAAAGTGGGGGGACAACTTCAGAAACTAGTGAAATAAGGTTCTGGTGGTGCTCTAAGAAGGGGGTCAAGTGTTTTTGGGTTTGAAGGTGCTTTTATGAGGGAGGAATTTAACTTTTTTTTAAAAACTTCAATTTAGAGACATTAAAATATGCTAGTACCCATTTTCAGGTACCCCAAATTTGCCAGAAATACTTATTTTCTCCAAAAAAAACTTCTTAATGCCATTCTTCACCAATTGTGTAAAGACGCTAATTAGAGGAAATTGTCCCAACTTAAGTACCCCAAACAGTTTCATTAGGACTAATCGGACACTACTACATTGATCCCCAATGTTTCTGCATCTTTTTGGGGGGCTCAGGCTGATTTCCCCGATTCTGACACCACTTTCCGCCTGTTCTGGCTTCGAGTGTCGCTGTTTTTGTATCTTTTGGAATTAAATACGGCAAATAGTGGGGACGCACATGATAAGTTTCCGCTGCCAAAAGACACGATGTAGGCGAAAAGTCCAGCAGGCGGAACTTTATTGCGGGTGCAAAATTAATTGAATACCGCCCTAAGTAGGCTTAAAATAAATTGTTTCTTAGAGGCTTATATTGGGGCACAAGACACTGATATAAAGAAATACAAAGGATAACCAAAGATTTGTCCAAGAGTGTTATTTACAAATTAAAAATTTAGATAGAGATGCATTACTAAAATGAGATCTGCATCTCTCCATATTCTTTGTGACCAAATTTAATACAGATTGAATCAGAGAAAAAGGCTGATTCAGGAAAACAATTTTAGAAATACAAGATCCAGTACTAAAACCAGGGACTAAAGCTGGGTAGACAATGACAGATACATTGGCCGATCAATTGATTTGCTGCCCATATCGCATTGGCTGTGCTGCACAGCCGATGGACAGATATGTCTGCAGACATATCTGTCCATTGGCAGGTGTGTACGAGCGGTCTGCAGCCCGCCTGTTTACACACACAGCGGCAGCCACGGGGAGGGGGACGGGACACACCACTGACCACTGGGACACGCCCCATGGTCACTGGGACCTGCGGGCAGGCACAGATGATGGTTGTTCAATGTGTACAAACAACCATAATCTGCAGATATATCTGTATACATGTATACACTGGTGGCCAAAATTGCGGACACATTTTGAAATTTTAATGATTTTCAACTTTAAAGCAAAGTTATGCTACTTTCAGTCAGACAAAGAAGCACAGATGCGTGAGATTCAAGAACCGGATTGTAGTAACAGCTACTACCAGCCAATCGGAATCGTCATTCTGAGGAACCAACCAGGTGTCGTTTATGAGCAGGTGCAAGGTCATGTTCAAAGGTGGGAAAGGTCAGTTTGGCTGTTTCATTTTGCAGAATAAAGTTGGTTACTGAAGTGCAATTACGGTTGGATGTTGTGTGTATTGTTTAGTGCTATTGACGGTGTAAAAAATAAATACAACAATGCCGTCCAGGCAAAGTGGTGACTGGTCAGCCAGGAAGAGATCCAGGATTGTGGTGTTACGTGAAAATGGTCTTTCGTATGCAGCAGTTGAGAGAGAAGTTGGTAGGAATGTGACAACATCAGGAGTATGAAAGTTTTGTTTACGCTATCAGGAAACACAATCTATACAAAACAAAGAAGGAAAAGGCAGGAAAAAGTGCACAACAGCTGCTGATGATAGGAGAATAAAATTAATTTGCATCAGGGACAGATTGATGTCATCTGCGGCCATTAGCAGTGAACTGGGTGCAACTGGTGTTTTTGTTAGTGCAAGAACGGTACGGAGAAGACTAATGGAGGTTGGCCTAAAAGGTAGGATTCCCCGGAAAAAGCCATTGCTAAATAAAAAGCAGTCGCAGAAACGAATACAGAGGGCAAAAGAACACATTGCATGGACAAAAAAAGCTGATGATACAGTTAAAGGAGTTGATTGAGAAATATAATAAAAGAGGTACCCTAACAGATAAAGAATGTAAATTTCTATTTAAGGAGATACCGATAATTGCTACAATATATGTATTGCCCAAAATACATAAAGATCCACTCTGTCCCCCGGGAAGACCTATTATCTCGGGGGTTGATTCTTTAACTGCCTCTCTATCACAGATGATATATTTTTATCTACAGCCCCTTGTTTTAAATAATCCATCACATCTGAAAGATACGAGAGATGTATTAAAGGTTTTAGAGAAAATAAAATGGGATAAAGAATTTTATCTAGTAACAGCAGATGTAACTGGATTGTATGCTATAATTGACCATCATCAAGGGATGGATGCAGTGAGAGAAGCTCTTCGAAAATCCTCTTATGAAACAAATGAGCAAATTTTTTTAATGGAAGGAATACAGTTTATACTTTTTAATAATTATTTTATTTTTAAAGATGAATTTTTTATACAGAAGAGGGGTACTGCGATGGGCACTTGATTCACCCCAAGTTATGGGAATATTTTTATGGGATGTTGGGAGAACAATTATGTACGGGGCAAACCTAGTGTCCAGTAATAGATATATTGATGATGTTTTATTTATATGGAAGGGAGATCTGGAAGTTTTAAATCATTTTTGTACCTTTCTTAACAATAACAATTGGAATATAGTCTTAACTTTTAATGTGAGTCAAGAGAAAGTAGACTTTTTAGATTTATCTATTTATATTGAAAATGAACATATTAAAACAAAAATTTTTATTATACCAACAGATTCATGAGCATATATAGATATTAATAGCTGTCGCCATTCAAATTGGTTGAATACAATCCCTATGGGATAGTTTACATGCCTTAAAAGAAATTGCTCAGATCAGAATGTGTTCAACATTCAAGCGAATGAAATGAAGGAATGGTTTATTGGATGTGGTTGTAATAGGGATAAAGTGGAAACATCACTCAATCATATAACAAAAATAGAGAGAGAAAGTTTGATTCAAAATAGTAAAAAAATAAAAATAAAGATAAAAGGGATGATAGGATGAAATGTCACATTTGTCACAGATTATACATCTGAACATAATCAGATAATTAAAATACTTAATAAACATTGGCATCTTTTGAGAAAGGATCCAATAATAGGGAATGATGTCCCTCCGAAACCTATATGTATATATTTAGAAGAGTATCCAATTTAAAATCTAAATTGGTGAAGAGTCTATGTCCATCTACTCCAAAAAACACAAAAGTGATTTCAGAAGGTTTCTACAGATGCGGTTCATGTGTAGGGTGTAGAAATGTGTCAAATAACTTTGGGAATAAAATGACAACACTAAATGTTAATAATAAAGAACATAAGATTAAAGATTTTATAACATGTCACACACAGAATGTGATTTATGGCATAGAATGTTCATGTAAAAATGTTTACATTGGTAGGACTAGTAGACCACTAAAAATATGTTTAGGGGAACACCTACGCAATATCAAAAAAGGGTAGGATACACATGCACTTTCTGCAAATTTTAAGGCGATACATCAGTGTGACAGTTCCCATATCATCAATTTTTATGGCTTGAAAAAAGTTACCTCCGGTGTAAGGGCAGATGATATTGCACAGAGATTAGCCCACCAGGAGATGAATATTATTTTTAATTTTAAAACTCTTATTCCATCCGGTCTAAATAAAGATTTTGAGGTTAAATGGTTTTTATAGATTTGTTCCTGCTCTGGTTTTAATTATATATTCTGTATTTTAGATATGCACTTTGTCACTTTATATCTCCATATGGAAATTATGCTGGAGGTCAACAATAAAATGGCCACTGATCTATCTCTATGGGGACCTCAACAAAATGGCCGCCATTGAAGTCCGTTGAATCTATTGTCATGTGAAACCCGGAACCTGATGTTTATAGAAAGGTGATTCGGGGATTGTATACTGGAAGGGACTAAATGACCCACTTCCGGGTATCCCGGATATGACACAAACACGTGACAACGGCAAACATGTGGAAGTGACGCACTTCCATGTGAGCCAGAAACGGCAGACACGTGGCATATGTGATTAAATTACCCACTGGCGGGACTTCAGAGCGGAATGAGAGTACCATGAGAAGAAACGGAGTGGCATTAAATGGACTGGAATATCTATGTGATGTCGTTAGGTTGGTAATGGTTAGATCTATGTATGGCATTAGATATAACTTTTGGATGTACAAAGGGGGTATAAAACCCCGTTTATGAAGGTTTCTCAATTATACCTTGAGAAAGATACATATTGGCAAGTATCGAAAGGCGTTGGCCATCTTTAGAAAACCTTTAGAAAACTGGGGAATTAGTGTGGACTCCATGGATGGACGGATAGACATATTTGGGACGCCTGATGCTTATCCTGATTTCCGCTCATTTGTCTACTGGAGTAATCTGGTAGACCATATCATCTGGTGAAAGGCCACTACTCCCCCTATTTACTTTTTATGATTTTGTTGTTTTTGTCTGTGAAATAAATGCAGTATTACGCTATGGGATTTCCCTAAGTTTGAATTTTTTCTTATACATTGAATGGAAAGAAAGGGAGAAATAGGAAGAAGTGAAAAAACATTGATGGAATTAAATCGTTGTCCCTTTTTGTATATTCCTGATTGTCTGCTAAGTTATGTAGACCACACCTTCTGGTAGGCAGAACCTTTGAGAACGCATGCTATTATAATATTTATTATTGGGTTACACTATTGTGTTATTTTTTCCAAAGTCAAGTTATAGATTTCCTATTGAAGGAGTTGGAATATTGAGATCTTGTGAAATTATCCCAGCGCCGCCGGTCCCAATTGGTGATATTACTTTGTTTGTACATTGCATGGACAGAAGGTCAGTGGAAACAAGTGATATGGAGTGACGAAACTAAGATATCGATATTTGGTAGTGATGGGAGAAAATATGTGAGATGTCGCATCGGGGAAGAGGTACATCCAGATTGCATTCAAGCAACAACAAAGAATCCTACAAAGTGTTACATGCCCAGATCATATGACAGCAGATGCTGTAGGCCGCCTTTATTTCATAGATGGCACACTGAGCAGCAGAACGTACATTGACACCATCCTACAACCAAAACTTCTACCTTCTATCAGGGATCTTTTTCCAGATAATGCCCAATTTTTTTTCCAGCAGGATTCAGCTCCCTGCCACACTGCACGGATATATGCAAACAGTGGTTCACAGAGAATGACATACAGGTGCTGGGATGGCCAGGAAACAGCCCAGACCTGAACCCCATAGAACATTTGTGGTTCCATTTGAAAAAACTGGTACATCTGAGGCATCCATCCAATAAAAGACAATTAATTGAGGCTACAATTGTCTCATGGCACCACATAATAAAGAAGGAAGAGCTCCAAACATTGGTTGGCTCAATGCCACGTTGCTGTGCTGCTGTCTTGAAAAATAAAGGATACCAAACGAAATACTGATAAGACAGTAACATCATAAATACACAGAGATTTTCACCCTAAGTGTTGTTTTCACTGCATAACTTCCCTTGTAATGCAAATATTTGACCTTTATTTATTGTGTTGAATTCAGCATTACATTTCCTTTAATTTGATATATGAATCATTGCACTGCATGAAGTGTAACAGTTTTTATAAGCAATCAAAGTTGACAAACATTCAAATTTCAAAAAGTGTCTGCAATTTTGGCCACCACTGTAGCCTCTAACCACTTAGAGTGGAATTAAATTAGCCGTGGTAATTTACTAATGGCTAATTGATCCCCCGGGCTAATTCAATTAGACCCGAGGCCTGCACTTATTGGGGGCTTGGCCTTAATGCTGGAGGCGTGACCACGCCCCCCTTGTGCTGTGCTGTGAGCCCCTCATTCAGGGGCAAATCCAGGGATGGGGGGCACGATCAGTGCAATCGCTCTCACCAACCCCGCACAGGCAGAGGAGAGGAGACTGCTTCTGCTGCTCAGCGACAGCAGTCTCCTTGGTCCCACTGCAGCATAGCACACAGCAGCGTGTGTGGTACTGCTGACAGGTAAGGTATCAGGCATCTCTTTTGAGGAGCTCAGCCGGCTCTGAATAAAATCCCCGATAACTATCTGTTTTCGGGCAGGCACAAACTCATCATGGATCCTATGTGTATTCGCCCGAAAACAGAAAATAGATAATTTTTTTGGCGAATAAAACAGAATATAATTGAAGTGCCCGAAGGCAATTCAAGCGTTAAAATCCTGTTTTACCCGCTCAAAAAATTATCGTGTCTATTTGAATTCTCCCCTTAGTTGGTATGGTTGCATATGATTCAGGAGCGTATCTATTATGGGTGCAGGGTGTGCCGTGCACACAGGCACCCGGGTCCAGGGGGGGCCCGCACCGCACATCCTCCACCCATAGTATCTAAAACTTACCTCTCTCGCGTTGGGTCTCTCAGCGCTGCTCAAAACGCTGGAAAATGGCCGCTGCGGCCATTTTGCCAGCGTTTTGTCCATGCACTGTGAGGAAATCGCCAGGAAAATGGCGGTCGCTCCATTTCACTGGTGATCTGCGCATGCACAGTAGACTCTGGGCATGCTCTAGTGACCAGAGTCTACTGATTCTGCGGTGGCTGGCAGGCCGCATCAGTTGGCTGCTGGCCGCCGTTGTGAGAGGAGGGGGCCCATGACAGGGAATGCACATGGGCCCCCTCCTCTCTAAAGACGCCCCTGATGTGATTACATTATTTTTTTCAATAATATTAAAAACAATACTAATAAAGACTGTAAATATGATGTTGAAAGGTAAAGGACTTTGGATGAAGAGCTTAAAATTTGTTGCACTCTGATTTATCATGTGTCTAAAAATATACAGAGTTTCCATTTGTAACAGTGGTTAAGGAAATTGTGAAATGTCTCTTTAAATATTCAGTTATTATAGAGAACATTAACCGGTGGTGACAACTTGTATTTAGAAGTTAATAACTTGTATTTGGGTTATGTTTGTAAGGCCGTAATCATTTTTCTATTTGTTCATCTCTGCAAAGCCGTGTATCCACTATGCGATGTTACTGAGCGTTTGCACGATTACGACATCATAATCGTTCAATCGCTCAGTAATCATGCACAAATCGGGCACTTTTATGTCGAAAATGACCAGCGATGCGCGTTCCCGCTGGTCGTTTTCAACATCAATCATCTACTGAACATGCTGGTCACTCTGCTGATAACGACAGATTGCCCATGTTCAGAGATGATTGATGTGCATAAACTGAACGTTCAATCGTTCAGTGTAGGCACTGCAGGGGGAAGGGGAACGACGGTACAATTACGATGTCATAATCGTACTGTCATGCCGGTATCTGCTAGTGGATACGTGGCATAACTCTAATATTTGGAGAATGCAGGGGGTTTAGCTTACGACTCTCGGCTAATGATATCATGGATTACTCCTATAACAAAGAGAAGCAAATAGCAATTTATGTGAATCCTTTATAAAAATGTTCTTTTTATTATATGTTCATACATGACATACTAGATTTATACATAGAACTCTTATAAAACACTTTATATTAGAAGAATTATGTTTTGAATTCTTGGCTGCTGTTACTGACAGTCTATTTGAATAGTTCATAACTAATTGATAAATAATAAATAGCTATGCAAATCCTGAAAGGTATAAATATGAACAGCATTTGTATTAATAAGCACATCTGAAGAAGTCACTGAGTTGTGATGAAACACGTAAGGTGAAGGTGATGTGAAAAAACAGATCCAGTTGGCAAATCCTAAAGCCCTTAACATACCCCCTGAGCAGAAAGCTATTTGTGAAGGAATTGGTGAGATAATAAATAGCAACTGTCCTCTTTACTATGTTACCAAGCTCTTGATTGTAATTAGTACACCACTATATTTTGGATCAGGGCTATCTATTGTCTTTTGCATGCTGGCTGTATCAAAATTACTGACTCTTTTACATTGGATCTACTGGTAATTAGAATACATTATGAGCACTTTATTGGTTTGCTGAGCTTAAATTCTAATCTTGCATTCTGATTTGGGACTTACAGTATTACTAATGGATGTTTCATTGGATCTAACTAATGTGGCACAAAGACTCTTTACTCATTATATGGCTTACAGATTTGGTATGTATTGCCGGTGGCTCTGTTTAGCCGCCGGATCAAATACCGACAGTGGCAGCCCGACGGGTCAGAATCCCGACTGCATGAGGTAAGTACTCTAACCCTCCCTTAGTGGTGCCTAACCCTAACCTCCCCCTAGTGCCTAACCCTAACCTCCCCCCGTTAGTGCCCAAAGCTAGTCCCCCCTCCCCGCACCCTAAACCTAACCCTCCTGGGGGTCCCTAACCCCCCCTAGTGGTGCCTAACCCTAACCCCCCCTTTCCCTACCCTAACCCTCCCAGGAGGGTTGCCTAACCCTAAGTCCCCCCGGGGGTCCCTAAAGCTAACCCTCTCCCCAGCGGCTACACACTAAGACACCGGCTTATCTTCGTTCGGTAAACCGGTTGTTAGGATTTAGTAGTGGGGCTAATGATAGGTGTTGGGATTTCAATATGGTATATGAGAAGGAGGGGAAGGGATGCGCTAATCCACTATTATTTGATTAGGGTTATTGCAGCTTGGCGTAAGTGAGGGCACTACAAAACCTCACTCATATGCGAACATTCATGTGGTAAAGTGAAGGAGAGAGAACACCTAGCGCATATAACACCCTAGTTAATCAGATAATAGATAAATGAGTGGTGCTTGTTAATAATTCAATCAGTCAATATACATATGTATTGCAGCCCCACAAAGGGTATCTTCTGCAATATAATCAAATAGATATCATAAAAATAATTAAGGATATTCCCAAAGAAATAAATACATACAAGATAAATATATAAAAATAGATTTATTTAATTTAAGATATTGAAAGTTAATGTAGACTGAAATTTTAAACAGTACTAATAGAATGAATAATAAAATATAAATACTGTCTATTGTCACAAATTGAGGCACCTTGTGTGCCTATATATATGATAATCACTGTATAAAAATGGGCAGCATGTCATATGTAATGGTGGTTATACAATTATGGGAACTAATACCGGTATACAACAAATAACATAGGACATTACAAACAACATATATAGTGTGTTTGCCTTAAGCAATACGCTAAATGGCGTTTTACTTGCTCTGCAATGTAGAGCTAGTCCTGGTTACACTCAGCACAGTATGACTGTACTTCTTAAAGTCAATACTGCGTTCTAGTATCTGGGAGGGATAATAATGTTACCCCAGACCAGTGCGGGCTGTGGCCGCCTCTTGTTCCCTTATCGCAGGGTATATGATTACCTTCCTCTTCTTGATGATCGGAAACGGTTTCTCAGAGTCCTCTGAAGTTGGTTCGTCTGCCGGCAGACTTTCCAAGATGGCCGCGGTGAGCACTGTGCGACTCGTGCGGCTCCTGTCAGGATCAGTGAATCTGCGATCTACGTGTTTCGTCTTCAGGCTTCCTCAGGATATCCTCAGGATAAGGCAAACACACTATACATGTTGTTTGTAACGTCCTATGTTATTTGTTGTATACCGGTATTAGTTCCCATAATTGTGTAACCACCATTACATATGACATGCTGCCCGTTTTTATACAGTGATTATCATATATATAGGCACACAAGGTGCCTCAATTTGTGACAATAGACAGTATTTATATTTTATTATTCATTCTATTAGTACTGTTTAAAATTTCAGTCTACATTAACTTTCAATATCTTAAATTAAATAAATCTATTTTTATATATTTATCTTGTATGTATTTATTTCTTTGGGAATATCCTTAATTATTTTTATGATATCTATTTGATTATATTGCAAAAGATACCCTTTGTGGGGCTGCAATACATATGTATATTGACTGATTGAATTATTAACAAGCACCACTCATTTATCTATTATCCGATTAACTAGGGTGTTATATGCGCTAGGTGTTCTCTCTCCTTCACTTTACCACATGAATGTTGGGATTTCAATGCCTAACTTTAGTCCCATTTCGGGATGTGGTTGTCGGGATATCGGCGGGCGGATATCGCCTGCCTGTATCCTAACTACATCCTTTGAAACAATGTACACCAATAACATAGGCGTAAAATGCATCAGAAAAACAAAGATGCATTTTGATCAGCTTGCCGAGCTGGACATATTTATTGCATTCTGAGTTGGGACTTGCAGTATTACTAATGGATGTTTAATTGGATCTAACTAATGTGGTATAATACTCGTTACTCATTCTAGGGCTTACATAGATTTTGAAACAATGCATTTTGATCAGCTTGCCGAGCTGGACACATTTCAAGATGCATCAAGATCTGTGAGAGTAGCATAGCCAATTTAACACAAGGAGGGAACATTGGCATATTCCCCACTTTAATGGATAAAACATATATGTGGCTGGTTTACACCGGGAAAGGCTTGACAGTGTTGGCAGTAAATGCTAAAATGACAGTATCCAATTCATATACATACATTAATGAGTTGTTATATACATAAGATTGTCAAGGACCAAATATAATTTCCCTTATATTATAAGCAAGGGCATTTGTGTGAGGTGAATTAAAGTATTACAATTATCCTGCAATAATTATAAGTGATAAGATATTGGTAGGCAATAAGAATATACATATCTAATCTAGGAAAAATAAGTTTCAACTTAATAAAAGCCTGCATGTAGAAAATACACATTGCGTATAGAATTTTATGTATTTTAAACTTCAAAGAGGACGAGATGCCAAAAAAGTTGAGTGATTATATAAATGTGTTTTAGAGGCTTATATAAGCCTTTGACAGTCTGAAAGCTCACTGATAAGACTGGGGTTGTGAATGACTATGCAAAATCACACTGACCTTGGTACAAGATCTTTTGGTACAAGATCATGCTCTCGACCCATCTGTGTACAGCAATCTAGTTGACTGATATCATGGATGAAACTTGGCACAGCTTTTGATGAAGAACTATCCCTCTTGGTGACATTCACTAATGAACTGATATCAAGACCACTGCAGGGGTCCATCCACCTATCGATGACTGATGGGAGGATGTCAGGAACCCTGCCGACCACTTATAATGAAGAACCGTCACCTTTAATCAGTTGTTATGAATATAACTAATTGGAATATGTAATTGATAGCCATAGTTTAGAATAAAAAGCATGATTGAAGTTCTATGTGTAGAGCTCCTAATGGAAGTTTAAAAGACAGCTGTCACGCTCTGCACGTGGCTGATGAAATAATTATATAAAGAACAATTTTACCTTTACCTGGAGTGGACACAATTTATTTCACTTTGATAAGTAGTATGTCTATGTCTGGACAATGTTATTAATAAATATTAAAATTGCATATACCATGTATGATACAATTAAAACTTATGCAAATACAAAAGAAAAGCACTTTTTAAGATCAATACAATACAACTACTGTATCCATTGTCTTCCCATTTAAAAAAAATCTGCTTTCATGCCACAGATTGATTGTAAATCTGAAATAAATAATGCACTTAGGGCTCAATTCAGACCCACTCACTATATGCGTTCACATGCAGCGAAAGTATGCAAATCCGCGATCACACGGCAAGGCAGTAGCACGCCCACTATGTCTTAGCGTGCGATTGCTCTGTGTATGCAGACGCCCACCAGCCTGTCTTAAGATGCCCACTTTCCCACGTCATGTCTAGGAAGTGTATGCAACCATCAGTAACATCGATTACCATCGGAAGCGATCGCAGCACTTGTGGTTGACCATACCCTACCGCAAGCACTGCGAGTGATTCAGTGTGATTTTCAACCATGTGACGTGTACTATGACGCTGCGTCTTAATTATGCACACCACTTAAACTGCGTTAAGATGCTCAGGCGCGCCTGCTTTCGCACCACCACTCCCCGTTTTCATGGACCACACCATCACCACCCACAAACGGCTTGTCCTGTCACTCTAACTAGTGAGCTGTCTATGCGCAGCGAGCGAACGCTTCCTGATCGCATGGGCTAGTTCACGCACGTGCACTACAATGCGTACGCATGTGCAGATTGCAAAAATCATCTGGCTGCATGCGAACGCAGCCTAGTGAGCGGGTCTGAATAGGGCCCTTAGATCACAGCAGCCACACTTATAGTAGTAATAATATCAGAGGGAAGAAAAAGGTACATTCTGCAATCAGAAGTGGTCTGCATGAGACGCATTTGTATGAAGACATCCTCACTGTACTAGGCCTACACTTGTACGCCGCTTACTTAGTTGAAAAAAAGGGCATGTTGCCAGGGAGAAGCTTCCTGGTCTCTGGTCTGCAGACAGCACTGGTAGTCTCTCACTTTCTGCCAAAGTCTGACTGTGGTTCTGGCTGCTTGGGCCCAACACTCTCATTGCAGTACTCACAGGTAGGGTGTGTTTATGGGAGTGCTCTGAAATCATCAGTGTGCATTGCTGATATTGGGGCTATTTAACATTAGGTTAAAGCAGTATATACTTACAGATATCTATTGCTTTAACCAAACTACCACTCAGTACCACTATCTCCATAATTTTCTATATGAACTGCAAACTGCAATAAATGACCAAGCACTAAAACACTTAGCTTATCAAATTTTGACCTCAATAGCTAACGCCATCTCCAGATGATGCAAGCCACTGTAGCCTATAAGCTATAGAATTCTAATACCCCTGTCCACCAAAATTCCGGGTCCTGCCCCGGAGTTAGAACAGAGGGCCTAATTCAGACCCGCTCGCGAGCGCTGAGCACTCGCAAGCGGGTCGATGTTGGCCCAGTGCGCATGCGCACGACGGACTGGGCTCCATCGTGCGCATGTGCGAGACCCGATAGCGACGGCCAAGCCGTCGCTATGGGTCTCGCTACAAAGGGGGCTTGTTGTCGATGGTGAGTGACAGCACACCCCCTTTGGTGGGCGTGCCAGGGGAGTGGCTGGCCAGACGGAGGCGTTCCCATGGGACCGCCTACCGTGTGTGGCCGGCCCACTGGCCCCACTGACAAGTGATGTCAGTGGTAGTGCTTTCGGCTCTGATAGAGCCAAAAGCACTCCAGGGCTTGCGGCAATGAGACCCTACCACAAGGGTCTCGACGCAAGCCCGATGGTCGCGATGGTCTTGACCATTGTGACCATCTTCCTGGCCGCTCGCTATAGCTGTGGGTGGTCACCCACAGCTATACGAGCGGCCAGGAGGCCGCTCTAGAATTAGGAAGGACGGCCCTGATTCAGAGCGAGCGCTCTGTCACAGCGTCCGGCTCTGAATCAGGGCCAGAGCTCCTATCCGGATCAGACCTGGAATTTAGCCAGTGCCGACTCTGGATATTCCTGAGTCGGCGCCGCTCACACCGGAGTCGGGTCTACATAGACCCGGCTTTCCTGACGTGAAAGTGGACGCTTGGAGATGACATCATCTCCAAGTGCCACTGAAGCCGGACCAATCGGCCGGCTAGCAGCGCACTCCAGGTCATTGTGACCCGGAGTGCGCTGTTCTCACAGCAGGGTTTCACGGGCTACGCCCGTGTTAAACTCTGCTATTTACCTGGGTTGGATTGACGGGTCACTCGACCCGGCTATCCAACCCTCTCCCCTTTTACACCAGGGAGCTGCCCGGGTTAACCCTGCAATAACCCGGGTTTTGGCTCCGGTGTAAAAGGGGTATAAGTAAGCCAGGGACAGAACCTGGAAGTAAAGTGATGAGGATGCTCCACCAAAAGCTAATAATTAAAATAAAAACAATTCATTGTCCTAGTTCAAAAATAATAAAACAAAAACATTTACATTTTCTAACATACTTCTTTGAAGTAGTTCTGCAATATTATATTATGGTGGTAGATAAGAACTTGTAGTTAGTTATATCAATGCTAGTAATTGCATAATGTGTCCATAGTGTGATAAAGGAATGATCTGAGCTCCTGCTGAGTCACTTTCACTTTAGACAGTTCACAGATAGTAGAAGTAAAAGTTTCCACCTGTTATCAGGTCAGATATAATGCATGGAATTTACCTTTAGAAAATAAGCTACCATATACAGGTTGAGTCTCCCATATCCAAAATGCTTGGGACCGGGGGAATTTTGGATATTGGAATATTCCGTATTTTGGAATATTTGCATAACATAATAAGATATCTTGGGAATGGGACCCAAATCTAAACACAGAATACATGTATGTTTAATATACACCTTATACACACAGCCTGCGGGTAATTTTAAATAGTATTTTCAATATTTTTGTGGCTCAAACAAAATTTGTGTACATACATGAAATTCAAATGTTTGATATACACCTTAAACACAAAGCCTGAAGGTAAATTTATATAATATTTTTAATAATTTTGGGCCTTAAATAAAGTTTGTGTACTTTGAACTATCAAAAAGCAAAGGTGCCACTAGCCCAGTCATGCTAATTGCGTATTTTGAATTATTCCGTATTTTGTAATATTTGGATATGGGAAACTCAAAGTGTACTGAATTTTTTTAGTTGCTGTGATGATTTTGCTGTTGCCCCTTACTTGATGGAGTGGGGGGTACTAGGTCAGACATTACTTGAATTAGCTCTTAAAAGTAAAACGATCAAATAGTGTTTAATCTGTGGGTTATAGCTTGTTCTCTAAACACAGAAATATGTAAAATAGACCTCTGTGTAAGTGTATACAAACTAAATGTATAAATGTAAAAAAACAGTTTAAAAAAAAATCTTTAAATAATTGTAGCCCTATAACTTTGTTATATTATCCTGCACTACATATAGAACAATTTTAATAAATTAATGCTAAAGCTAAATCAGATAATCTAGCTCTGGTAATGTCATAAACATTTCTGTGCAGAATTTATTTCATATTGCTGAAAACGGTGTTTATCACATAATGTATAAATTATATACCTGCTGTTATAATAATCACATGAAATTGCCTTTGCTGTATCACATACAGTGCTTATTATTGTTACCTGTTTGAGGTCAGGCCATTCTTTTGGAAGAATATGACAGTGAATATCTATTTTCATTGTGTGAGGATCGCAGATACTGTATCACAAAATATCTCCCAATTCCAGCAACCTTAGTTGTAATGCAAGATACTTTGTAGCAGAGAGGCTTACACACCCCTGAGAGACAGCCAATGGGAAATGAATCAAACAGAGCACATAACTATCCAGGGCCAAGTACAAAGTGCAAAATATTGCTGAGTTCCAGTAAACCTTATACATTAATGCAGGATTGTCAGATTCAGCTATTAGCAGTCAAAAGTCCTCCTTACTGTATGACCTACTGACTATTACTAGCAGTCTTGAAAGATTATTTTATAATAAGATAATCTGAATACCTCCTGATGAAAGCTGCACATACTGGGGGAAGATTTAGGATTAGCAGGTGTCCAAAAGGACTTAATAATAATAATAATAATAATAATAATAATAATAATAATAATAATAATAATAATAATAATTATTATTATTATTATTTTATTTATATAGCGCCTTTCTCCCATAGGACGCAAAGTCGCTTTACAGACATCAGAAAACATGGTACATTGTACAAGGATTTGGTGTTGCAAAAAAATTGAAAACCACACCGAGATAATTAAAATCAACCGAAACCTAGAGAGCACAATAAGCATATTGCAGGGTTGGTGCAGACATTTTGGGAAATAACTTCCACGTGTTATATATTCCACCCACAAAGGTGCCAAATGAGGCAGCCGTCTTGGGTGCACTACGTAGGATTACCCTGGGAGGAATAGGTTACGCCTAGAAGAGATGACACAATATGGTTGGTTGCAGCATCCTGATGCTAGGAGTAGGGTCCCAACATAATAGTCAGGTCCACGAGTGTACCAGGTAAGGCAGCCATGGTGGGCGCACTATGAAGGTTGTACTGTGGGTGATAAACCATACAAGGACCCAAGGAATATAAGGGAAAACTGACACGTGTGTGGCAGTATGATATACCCTTTGTGAATAGATCCACATGAAGTACATCCTGCCCATAGAGGATGCACTTCAGTGGATGTATAGCACACCAGTATAGCATACAGTGGATGTATAGCACACCAGTATAGCATACAGTGGATGTATAGCACACCAGTATATCATACAGTGGAGGTATAGCACACCAGTATATCATACAGTGGATGTATAGCACACCAGTATATCATACAGTGGATGTATAGCACACCAGTATATCATACAGTGGATGTATAGCACACCAGTATAGCATACAGTGGATGTATAGCACACCAGTATACCATACAGTGGAGGTATAGCACACCAGTATAGCATACAGTGGGGTTGAAGTACATTTTACACAACAGGGAATAGTAAATACAGCAAACAGTGCTGCAGTTCGGGCATGAGATTTACCGGTGACTGAAACATTTGAAATATGAAATGCACTGAATGAATAGATCCACGTGTTTGTTCATCCTGCCCAAGAATGAACCATCCGAGGCAGCCATCTGGGGCTCACTGCGCAGGTTACATCTGGCAGGGTGTGCAAGTAGCGGAAGTATAGCGTCCAGGTGGAGAAAAAATAAAAAGAATAAAGGGTGACTGCATTTTAAGTTAAAACCATGTTAAACTTAATCAGAAATTAAAAAATGATAGAGTGATCTGCAAAAAGCCACAGTCTCCTTCGCTCGAGTGTGTGGGTTTGTCGCATCCAGCAGTTTTTGGAGTTCGATTTGGCTGCAGCATGAGACAGCAGCCGAACCCAGTCTCAGGGGAGTGTAAATGAAGATGGAGTGGCAGCATTCCTTTGTGTTCGTGAAATTGTTTAAATTTTGGTTAGAAGTAGTCAAAAGTCCAAATCCAGTTCGAACTCCGGTTCTAACTCCATGCTTCAGATGACATGCTTAATATGCAGGCTACAGTGGCAGGCCAAGCCTGTGTGTGCAGGCTTTAGAATGAGTCCCTTTTGCAGGAGAGGCTAGGTCAACTGGTCAGTGGGAGGGAATGTTTGAGCAGTTTGTTCAACAAGCTAATTAACGGTGGGGGAAGATGCAGCCTCACAGTTGGAAAACAACTTTCAAAACAGACTATTCTTTCAGTGAAAGGCATCAGATATGGAAGATGGCATTAGTTTACCCCTCTCATGGGTTTCTCTGTAGTCTCTCACAGACTTTATCTCAGTTGTCTCACTCCAGATCTCTCTCTCCTTCGGTGTTAGATGGGCATCGTGGCAGCCAACATGGCCCCGCCAGTCTCCCCCTGCCAGGGAGCATGAGGGCTACATTTCTGCTTCCAGCTCTGACTCTCCCCAAATATGTTTTATACATCATATGCTTTTTGTACATCTTCTAAAGAGGCCAATATTATCTCAGTATACTGTCTTTTGCGTGGGTTGGGACAAAATGGCGATGCTGTAATATCGACCATCAGCGTGATAATGTCGACATGGTAATATTGTCGAAATTGAAAATGTCAACATTCACCACGTAGACAGTGATGAAATGTCAACATGTTAGAATGTTGACATTTCATCCCGGTGGCCCAGCGGTGACTTACTTTGTACCCGATGGCTGCAGCAGCACTAGCGGCATCTTCCAGGTCCTGGCGGTCATGTGACCATCACTTCCGGGGTCAGAGCTCTGTTCCTAACCCTCCCATCCTCAGCCTAACCCTAGCCTTCACTCTCCCCCAGCTTAAGCCTAACCTCTCCCTTAAGCCTAACCTTAACCCTCCTGCCCGCAGCCTAGCACTACTGTAGCCTTCACTCCATCACAGCCTAAGCCTAACCTCCTCCTGCAGCCTAACCCTAACCCTCCTATCCACAGCCTAACCCTAGCCTTCACTCCCCCACAGCCTAAGCATAACCTCCCCCTGAAGCCTAACCCTAACCCTCCCGCCTGAAGCCTAACCCTAGCCTTCACTCCCCCACAGCTTAAGCTTAACCTCCCCCTGCAGCCTAACCCTAACCCTCCCTCCCACAGCCTAACACTACTGTAGCCTTCACTCCACCACAGCCTAACCCTAGCCTTCACTCCATCACAGCCTAAGCCTAACCTCCTCCTGCAGCCTAACCCTCCCGCCCGTAGCCTAACCCTAGCATTCACTCCCCCACAGCCTAAGCCTAACTTCCCGCACAGCCTAACCCTAACCCTCCCGCCAGCAGCCTAACCCTAGCCTTCACTCTCACACAGCCTAAGCATAACCTCCCCCCACAGCCTAAACCTAACCCTCCCCCCTGCAGCCTAACCCTAGCCTTCACTCCCCCACTGCCTAAGCCTACCCTCCCCCCACAGCCTAACCCTAACCCTCCCGTCCACAGCCTAACCCTATTGTTGACATTCTGACAATGTTGACATTTCAATGTCAGCATCATAACTGTCAAAATTGTGGTGTCGACAATATTAATGTTGACATTGCTACGATCAACCTTTTGACTACATCCCGTTTTGCACTATCTAGGTGCTTTTATTTAGTTACACTTTTTACTGAGTACATAAACTCAAATAGTAAAACATTGTACAACTGTGTTACATAGGATACGGAGAGCCTCATATTCATAACTTACTCAGGACATAAAGTAGTTTTCAATGAGCAGTATTCTAGGAGAGAAAATAAAAAGTTGCAATTAATAAAGGGGAGGACCAAAAATGGTAATTTTGAGTTCTATATTTCATTCATTGGTATGCACATTCCTGAAACCTATTACAATCAGTGGCAGATTTTACCTAGGCAGGCCTTTAGCCTCCCCTGTAAACTCTGTCACCTCAGTGGCCAGTTTCAGTCTTTGATTGCACTGGCTACACTGTGTGTGGCAGTGACTTGCCATTGGAAGCGCTACCTGCCAGTCACACACAGGACAAGCAGCCCCAGGTGGAGATGTGCCATCTACTGTGCCAACATAAACTTAAGTTAATAATAATTTAATAATAAGGTATTAATAATAATAGTAAAAACGCCTTTATGCTTTGCTCTAAAAAGACAGTGTATTAGGCTACAACAGTGTTGCTGTAGGTTTGATGCATGTAGGTAATATTACAGTGTCACCCCCAGGCTAACCTCATTTAGCAGCAGCGGACAAGTAATGACACAAATCGTAGTCACACAGTCCAGGGGTCAGGACAGATCGCGCTGATTCAGGATATATTCAGGACACATTTGTACACTAAATACACATATACAATAAATGGATGAAAAAAGTTTGGGTAGTTTTTATTTTAATAAAAGTTCATATAACAATCATGTTTGTGTTTTATTTACATTTAATTACTATTCTAGTATAATGAAATGGTGGTATTACGGACCCCATTTCATTATACTGAGACTACTGTAGAGCGCAATATTCTTCATTACCCCGGTACCTACAGCCCTGGTAACTGTGTAGCCTAGGGCTAATTACCATACTCACTGGTGGTGCCTAAACTCATTATCGCCCTACTTTAGTGGTAACTTCCAAAGGCAAGACAGCCATGACTGGTTCCCACTATTATTAGAGAAACCAGCATCAATAAAGCCCTCTGTCATAGTGGTTCCAGCTCAGGCGGATCAGTGTGGGGGCTAGATAATATTACATCAGACAATTTTCATTTACTAATATATATTATCATCTTATCATCATATTTCTCTTTAACATTTTTCATCTATTATTGATCATCTACTATCTATATAAAACTCTCTCACACCTTCCATCTAGTCAATAAGTAGTTTCTAACAATTTTCCAATGATACTACCAATTAATAGACTTTATTTCTACCATCGTGCTCTTACATTCATCCACCACCACCAATCCCTGAAGTTTTGTGTCACCCGGCTCTGGCCCCTGAAGTATAGGTCACCATGGCAACTAATGTCTAAGTGTTACTGACAGGAAGTCTCCTGACTATAGGAAAATATCTTCATGCTCACATATACATCTCAGATACCATCAGTCTCTTATAATACATGGAACATCTATATATATATAAAGTATATATATATATATATATATATATATATATAAAGTGTATATATATATATATATATATATATACATAGATGTTACTCTGTATTCTTTTATGTAAGGCATTTTGTATTGAGGCTCAGAGGACGTTTTATTTTTGCAGCATTGATTACAGATATAAAAGAAGTGTGCACCGCGCTTATAATTTATGTAGCAGCTCAGTAACAGGATAATATGAAAGGGTTAAATACGAGCACTGAGGGGATTATGTATACGTGTGTAGGCGTAGCAATATACTAGCTCGCATCAAACTAAATAAAAACAACATAAGACTGTTTAAAACACAATTGAAATGTTATGAAACAATTTCCACTGAGAAAAATAAAAAAGGAAACAAAGAAACAATGTTTATGCTCCTTTCTATTTGTAAGATCTCTCCTAATTAGTTTGATGCAAGCTACTGTAGCATATTTTTATGCCTACACATACATACATAATCCACCCAGCGCTCATATTTAACCCTAGCATTGGTTACAGCTCACTACAGTACAATTTAATCTGAGGGGTATATTTACTAAAGTAAGAGTTTTTAGAAGTGGAGATGTTGCCCATAGCAACCAATCAGATTCTAGCTATTATCTTCTAGAAGGTGCTATTTAAATGTTAAGTAGAATCTGATTGGTTGCCATGGGCAACATTTCCATTTCTAAAAAACTCTCACTTTAATAAATACAACAACAGGGTAGTAAAACAAATGATTGATGAGCTAGGTAAACTAGAGAAATGGTCAAGAGAATGAAGAGGGTGGCAACTACAGTTTAATGCCAGAAAATGCAAAAAAACAAAAAGGCTAAATATAGTATTATAATGACACTACTGAGAAGGAAAGTGATCTAGGAGTCACTATTTCAGGTAATTAAGCAATGTAGCAAAGCAATGAGAAAAGCGAGTCAGATGCTTGGCATAGAGAGAGGAATCAGCAACAGAAAGAAAGAAGTAATAATGCCACTGTATAAGTCATTGGTATGGGCTCAACTAGAATACTGTGTTCAGTTCTGGAGGCCATATCTCCAGAAGGATATAAATACAATAGAGTCTGAACAAAAAAGGACAACTAAAATGGTGAATGAAAATGGTGAATGACAACATCACAAACGTACCCGGAAAGACTGAAAGATCTTAATATGTATATTTTGGAGCAGAGAAGGGAAACGGGGGACACGATAGAAACTTCCAAATATATCCAGGGTTTGAACAAGGTACAGGAGGGAAATATTCATTAAAGTAAGAGAAGTATTAGAACACGAGGACATGGCACTGTACTGGCACTGGAGGGAGGGGGTTCAGAGGAAATTGGAGAAAAAATTACTTTACAGAAAGGATAGTGGATTAAGTGGAATAACTTCCCCTCAGAGGTGGTAGAGGCTAATACAGTAGAGCAATTTAAAAATGCTTGGGATAGACATAAGAATCTCCTTGCAATGAACAAAGGATCAAACAGGGTTTGAGGTTACCATAATGCTAAAAAAGGGGCAGTAATCTTAGATCTGCACTCTAGAGGACTTATAAATTATATGTTTGAATGTTTATCTATATGTAGTAAATGTACTGTAATTATCTTGATTGGAAGGATATATGGGAGTGGTAAACAAAAACTTTTAAATTTAACACATAGATCATACTAGAAAAAAAGAGATTTTTATTGAGTCACAATGCTCAAAACCGTGTGCTGTAGTCAGTATCACATATCTAAGCATGTTATGCAAACTACTATATTAAAGCGAGAAATATGCAAGAGATCACAAAGGGGTGACATCTATTGTACCTCCGCTGCCCTAAAGTTGCAGATGGTAAAATCATAAAGATAATACAAAAATATAAAAACTATATATTACCGGGGTACTGGGTAATAGTATGGTGGTGCAGAGCAAATAGTTATTAAAATAGTCAGTACAAAAATAGTCAGTGGAAACAGTATGTATATGGAAGTTGTCACTATAGGCCGGTAAATAGTCAGTAAAAAAATAGTCAGTGTAAACAGTATGTATATGGAAGGTGTCACTATAGGCCGGTGTCTCGTACCTTTTGTGAATCACCTCTAAACCTTAAGTGTGGACAGTTGTTTAGATAGTTACTTTTGAGTGATCAGGAAGAGTTCCTTAGTGTTCCGGTGGTGTGGATTCCAGAAGGTCCAGCAGCGTCTGTTAGGTATCAGCAGGAGTACCGAGTGTGATGGCACACACACTCAGTATCCCTACCTGCACCCGCTGTCCTGAGCGCTCGACTACTATCGCAGGAGACTTTGTGGATACTGCAGCCTAATAATCTAACTACAAGAGTGGAGGCGAGACTTCTGGGTCTACACAAAATATCAAAATGGGAATCAGTATGAATGACTGCCAGACGTCAGCCATCGCCTCAATAAAAATATATTTTTTTCTTGTATGATCTATGTGTTACATTTAGAAGTTTTTGTTTACCACTCCCATGCAACCGTCCTATCAAGATAATTACAGTACATCTACTACATATAGATAAAAATTCAAACATATAATTTAATAAGTCCTCTAGAGCGCTAAGGGGTAGATTCAGACCCGGACACTAAACTGCACTCTCTCGCTGCCAAAAATGGCCGGGAATGCAAATACCGCGATCGCACTGTCTGGTGTAAGGACGCCCTCTATGTCTTAGAGAGCGACGGCAGAGTGACCACATGCCGGAATAAAGACGCCCGCTTTTCTTTCTTTACACACATCATCTCCAGGAAGTGTATGATTAATTAGAACCGTCGAGAGCCATCGGAGCAGCACGCAGCGCTTGAGGAAGACCCTACCACGCCGCAAACACTGCAGGCTGAAATACAACCAAGTCACATGTACAATGACACTTTCGTGGTAATTATGCACACCCATAAAACTCAGTTTTGATGCCCAGACACGCCTGCGTTCGCAGCACCACTCCCCCGTTCACAAGCACCTTCCACTGTTACCATCAACAAATGGCACATTCTGTCACTCAAAGTAGCGTCCAGTCTGTGTACTACGAGCACATGATTACCGGATGCAGTGACTGGTTCGAGCATGCATATTTTGACGCATACGCATGTGCAGACGGTCGACAGTCGCCCATAGCGTGCGTCCGTGGCTTAGCGTCCATGTCTGAATCGGGCCCTAATATCTAAGATTACTGACATTACTGTCTATTGCGAAACTGAGACTACTCTTACAACGACCTGCAGCCAGAGGTTTCACCTTAATCAGCGAGTTCACAGTCTTCATTTACTTTTGGTTCTCTAAAAAAAGGGACAGACTAGATGGGACAGTAGTTCTTATCTAACCTTCAAATTCTATGTTTCTATATATCGTAAATAAGTGTTTGTGGCCAGTATAGGAAAAAAGGACTAAATGGGCGCTGTCAGAAAGCAGCTAGTTCAAATGGAGTGTGTCAGGTTCCAAATCCACATAAAAATATAAAATTAAATAAATAGATGAACAACACTAATAATCCCTACTAAAAACAATGTATTAAATATTGAGAGGAGATAAATATATTAGTCAATCCTTAAGGAAGTAACCCAATACTCATTGAAATACATAAAATAAAAATCACTATAAATTCATAAGATAAATGTTCAAATCAGTTCAATTAGAGCAATTATAAATATGAATTCACTTCCTAATACATCTTGGTTTAAAATTGACATATTTTTTTGCTGCATAACATACATAAAAAACGAGTCACTATCATGTATAGATGTGGGTATGTTATCATCCAATAATAAAAAATCTATATAAAGAAAGAACAATAAAAAAGTCACAGTTCATGTGTTAAGATCAAGGGTCTATTATATAGTGTGTTATACACAGAATATTATCATTACCAGCCTTGAAGCTTGCTCCGTCCCAGTAATTGGCTAGGAATCCTGCCTTTGCTGTTAGGATTAACAGTGAATAAAGTTGCTGGTCTAGAAACCTCCCGAATGTTCTTCAAATGGCTGTGGAACTCTTGGGGTGCGAAACGCGTTTCATCATGGTAGTCCCCCACAACTTTGTCAGTAACTTAGACGGTAAGGCTGATGGACGCTTGATCTTACCACATGAACTGTGACTTTTTTGTTGTTCTTTTATTATATGTATTTTTTATTATTGGATGAAATCATACCCACATCTATACATGATATTGACTCATTTTTTTATGTATGTTATGCAGCTATAAATATGTCCATTTTTAAATCAAGCCGTATAAGGAAGTGTATTCATAGTAGGTTACATCCTTAGGGATTGACTGAATATTAGATTCATCTCCTCTCAATATTTAATACATTGTATTTAGTAGGGATTATTAGCGCTGTTCATCTATTTAAGTGTTTGTGACCAGCCTGCTTCAACCTCTCCTTCTTCTTTTAATTTGGCTGACAGAGCTCAGTGATCTATATTGTGAGCTGGTACTCCCGCACCTGGTCACAGGAGATCCTTGTTTCTGCTTATTTACTATGGTCATGCTGATGCCAGTGGTCCAGTTATCGCCTGCCTGCACTCTTCCTGAAGTACCGTCTGCCATGGTGATGGTTCTCCCTAGCACTATGTTATAAATCTGGGGGATGATAGATGAAGATGGTACACATACATTCCATTTCAGGATAACTGTGCTCAATGTGCTGATGTATTAACATTTCTCTACATTGGCTTCCCTTGCACCTGTATATCTTTGATGGGTAAAGATAGGAAATCGATATCGATACATAAGAAAGAGGCAGCGAAACAGATGGAGTCGGCCCAACAATCTGGTATTCAACATTATTTCACAAATTCTCCTTCCTCCGTTATCTCAGGGGATCGTCCAATGGCTTCACAGTCGAACTCTCACTCTGCTGCCTATTTTCGTGTTCAAGCATCTAGTTTCAATCCCTAACACACAGACTGTGGGGAATATGAAAAAATACTATGATAACCGCACAAAGTCAGATGTACTTTACATGAACATCACTTAGTTGACAGTCGGCGTCTGCTCCATTCAGTAGACAAAGATTTTACCTTTTATTTGAACCCCCATTCTAGCTATTCCAGACTGATTATAATATTTTTTGTTGAGCATGGTCACCTGGATCTTCTGTTGGATGCTCACATTGGAAATATATTGGGCTCTGGTCATGCCCCCATATATCTCACTTTGAACTTTTTTCCCCCCCACCAGGCACTGTACCTGGTGATTTAATGAACAGCTGGTCCATGACACATATTGTCTTGCACAACTTACAGATGCATTAGAAACATATTGATTCCTTAATGATAATGATGCAGTCTCCAAAATGACTGTATTGGAGACCCATAAATGCGGTCTGAGGAGACATTGTATTAACTTTGGATAATTTCTAAAAAAGAAAATGGCTTACAAGGAATCCTTATTGCATAAAATCAAACTCTTGGAGATGAAAAAGTACACTAATGCAAGATACGTATCTGGAATTTGAGACGACGCACGCAGAGTTAAACACTTTACTTAATGACAAAATGAAATTAGTAGTCAAGAAATGCAAACATACATACTTCTGATGTTGCCAGTTACTTCCCTCACCATCTTTTCTATTGACCTACAGCGCATGGTCAGGGACTTTGTCTGGGTCGGTCAGAGATCTCAGGTTAAGCATGAGATTCTCCACAAGTGCAGGCATCAGGGAGTCATCCAGCTTCCTTCATTCTGAGGCTAAAACCAGGTGTCTATGCTTAATAGGGTTATGGAGTGTACAAGACAAGCCAACACTAAACAATGGTTACATATATTGCAGGGGAATAGGTAACTGTCCCTATAATTCTTCTGCCAAGGCTTTCGATATTTAATTGGATCCTCCACCCAACAATTGGGCCTACTCTATTATGCTAGCAGGGGTTGAGGGCAACTGAGAATATCTCAATACTAGTGACTCCTTTTACTCATAATCATGATTGTCCCCCATGAATCCACCCTGCTTCATTTTCTAACTGGATAATTTCAGGTATCCAGAGATTGAATGACTTGGTCAAGCATGGCCCTATTCGTACCTTTCCCTCTTTGCAAGAAGATAGTCTACTATCCCCCACAGAATTCTGGAGATACCACCAATTATGTTCTTTTTCCACACACAACATCTTCTTCTGTAATTACTAGACTTCTATTCCTGTTTTGAGACACTCTGTGTACATCCTGCTCCTCTCAGCAGAAAGTCAATGAGTCCAGAAGGGACCAGATTATATAGGCTCAACAGTTAACAGGGGAACCAGGAGGGTGTAATTGAACAAAGAGAAAGGATTGTGAGTGTCAAGCTAAAAATTAAAACATAGTATGAAAACAATTGTTGAAGAATGATAGTACGAAGGAAAATTCCAGGAAAAGATAAGACCGTAAGGAGTTTGCTAGTGTTTTACTGATGCTGGATGAAACTTCCTAAAATGTCTAAAAGTGGCATGTGTAACATAAAAAGTGTAAAGAAAAGCGGAAGTGTGTATAAGTTCAGAAGTAAAAATATGCCAGTATCTATTTAATAGATAATGAAACACAGTAGTGAAGAATGCTATGTTTACATAGTCAACCATTAGAGGTGGGAGGCAAAGTCACTTAAAACCTCATGATAGCAGAACAAAGAGAGGTGATTCCAAGTGTAAAATCATTTTTTTTTTTTTAAATTTTAAAATACAAATTCATCAGAAAACAACATACAGTACTGTATATTCCATGAGCCAGTTGAATCCACATAAGCTGGAGATTTCACATTTTCACAGGAAATAGTATATTTTCAATCCCCAAGATAGAGCTGTGAAAATCGGCAGATAATTAGAACAAGGTGACGGGTTGTGAGTAGTTATTGATCGGTGCTGCTGCATCCGGATGTGGTTTTTTAAGATGTTATATAACTTGTCTAATAACTGTCTCAGAACTCCTATTTTGCAGACAACAGAGTTAACCTTTATAGTAGGGGAGGAATAACTGTTTTTCCTGTGTTTTAAAGCCCAACCCAAAAGCTCTTTCATATTTTTCTGCACCAACATCTGCTTCAAAAGCAATTACCGATTGATGATGTTTCAAGTTACGTAAAATATACAGCCGGTTCCTTGATAAAGGGCCTTCAGATTGCCAAACATAAGGTATTTATCAAAGAACTGTGGGCCTGATTCAGAGCCGCTCGTAAGCGGCCGCTCGTAAGCGGCCGCTCGTTCGCTCCGAGCGATGTTCGCACATCTGCACATGCGTATGGGTCGTAATGCGCATGCGCCAACCAGTCATTGCGGTCGGAAATCGTGCGCTCGCAAAATAGCGAGTGCCTGCTAATTTGAGTGACAGGATGAGGTGTTAGTGGGTGGTAACAGGGGAAGGTGCTTGAAAACGGGGAGTGGAGATGCGAACGCAGGCGTGCCAAACGGTCAAATAATAATTAACAAAGCAGCGTCATCGGCCACATCACTTGGTTGTCTCTTAGCCTGAACTGTTCGCATGATTGCGGTAGGAAAATCCAGCCACAAGCACTGCGAGCAGTTCAGGCGCCTTTCGATGTACTCGATTAATCTAATAAATAGCGGAGATGACGTATGATGCGAATGGCCAGGGGGCGTCTTTACAAAATAGCGAGCGCATGTTTCGTTTGCTCGCTCAGACATAGAGGCGTCAACAGACTGCAAAGAGCGAGCACTCAATTTAAATAGCCGGCCCCTTTTTCTGAATGAGCGAGCGCAAATAGCGTCCGGCTCTGAATCAGGCCCCGTATTCAGATTTTTTAATCTTATCTATCAATAAAAATGAAATAATTTGCAAATAATAATTATTTTTTCTTATGGAGGAAACACAGGATTTAGTTTGAGGCTCATATAGTAAAATACAGTCTGATATGATAGCATTATGGAGATGGTTACACACCTTCTTCATTTCCCCTTATTACAAAGTATACAGATTGCACTCATGGCTGCCACAAGGTTTCTTGGGGCCCAGCACAGCTGTTTCTTATAGCTGCCCTTTAAGTTATACTTGCAGCTTTTTCTAAAGGTGGTTCTGCACACACAGCATAGGAGGAGTTCCCCTCTAGTCACCCCAACTTCTTACATTTCCAGGGAAATGTGTGGGAGGCATCCTTAGCTCCTAAGACTGGCCAAGCGTCACACTTCCCGCATAACACTCACTTGCTTCACATGTAAGAAGCTGCAGGCTGGTTCCAATTCATGCCAGTGGCCAGTGCTCTGTGTGTGGTACTGCTGGGAAAAACACTGGACGAGTGACATTTTGTGACTTATTCAGTGTTTTGTGTGCCCCTTAAGTAAGTATTGGCACTCTAGGCAACTACATAGGTTACTGTTATAAAATGTTTGCATATTTTTGTACAAAAGGTGTGGTACCTTGAATACATTTCTAGTAGATGTTAAAGTGTTGGATTATTTAGGGGACCAATGTTACTGGGTTGCGGTGTGTTGCAGGAATCCGTTCTCACTCCGGAACTCTTTCCTCAGCAGCATGATTGCTTCTATCCACATTCACACTGTAGCAGATAGAGGCAAGGAAAACTTACCCTTTCCCAAGACACAGACAAAATGGCAGACAGAATGTACGCAAAAGGAATTTTTATTTATTTCTAGTGCCTACAAATAAAGATTAGAATGGGTCACTTCAACAGGAGCAGATGCCAAACATTTCTTATATTACTTTAAATACGGGGTTCACTAATGCAATATCCCTTATTCCTATGTGACGCTTCGTACTAAACATTCCCTCACTGACTATACAGCAAATACAAAGTAACTAGCTCTTCACTGATGCATATTTTGTATCAATAATTCTAGAGGCCTACTTAACATTCCACATTAATTCCTACTTATGCTTCACAATAATAAATCATTACTTAAGCATGTAATAATTCAAACACATGGATTAAGGATGCTGTCAGAAGCCGACCGCCGGGATTCCGAAGGTAAGTACTGGGATTAGGGGGGAGGGTTAGGCTCTAGAGGGAGGCTTAGGGTTAGGCTGCGGAGAGTAGGTTAGGTTTAGGCTGTGGGAGGGAGGGTTAGGTTTAGGCACCGGGGAGGGAGGGTTAGGTTAGGCTTACTTACCTGGGGGCATTGGCATCCTGTACCCAACCCATAAATTTTGTTTCAAGTGGATAAGCTGCTTTAACTCTCTCATAGCATGAGATTGTATTGTATTGTTGCATCATAAGGTTTCTTTTGTACCTCAGCCAAGAGTACTGATGAAAGAAGGTTATGAGACATACTTTTTAGTAGATACACAGTAACTACTTAGTGTTTTAAAAAGACAGGGGTAAGGTTCCAAAAATGTCACAAACTGTTTTCAATACTTGAAGAATAATCTGAATTTTTTTTTGTTCTTACAGATGACTCAGTCCTTATCTAACAGTGATCTGCTGTTATATTCCAAGTTATTTTAGACTTCAGTAAGAGATACTAACAATTGTGTTTCTTTTGCAGAAGCAAGTTACAAAGTTTAATAGGGCAAAATCAACTGTATACTGATCATTTTAAATATACAAGACATTGTTTACCGCCAGGTTGAAGACATTTATATCCTTAAAGGGTGGCATTAATTGTTAAGTTGAATTGCATCTATTTGTTTTACATATTACTCTTCAGATATTTAATAATGCTCAACTTAAATATGTTCCTACAGCCAGATTTTCCTGATGGGAGATTGTATTTTAGACTCCTATCAATCTTACAGATGTCATATTTTGAATTGTGCTACATTGATCTTTTTTATCCTCAACAGGGGGGAATATGGTTGATTATGGTTGATGGTGAGGAAAAAGGAAGACAATGAACATGTTTGCAATAATGAAATATAAAAATATTTTTCAACAATGGAAACTTCAGCAATGTCTGTTCTAGCTGAAGTTTAATTAGATAATCCTGATTTGGTTCTCTTTACTGATGATGGCTGTTACAGACAGATACATGATGTTTTTTTTGGTGACAGGATATGCAGTAACTACCACACTCAACGTAGTTAGCTGAATGTAATGCACAGCATTGATTAGAGAAATTGGAAGCATAGGGGTTACCACATAGCTTAGGGATCTGTCATTTTACGTGCACAAACAGTTAATGTTCCTTTCCTTTTACCAAATGATCCTTATTACCTATGTGGAAAGTATGCTTACAAATTATTGCCAATTAATTCAGAAAGATATTTGCTCTTTAGGCAAACTGATACTACAATTTTATGTTATAACTCATAATAATTTGTGATAAGTTCTTTTGCAGGATGCCAGACATTCTAGAAGAGACATTGATCCAGTGAATACAAATATATTTCCCTGATTGATATTTCAGTGAAACATCGTGTTGATACAACCTTTGCTAACATCCTTACTTACGATAATTGGAGATATTTGGAGAATCAACAAAAAATTATTGATATGGCTGAGTTTTATGGACAAATTTATTGATAATGATACTGAACTTTATATGATAAGACATTCATATATGTTGGACATTTAATAAAAATATTCCGGAATGAACTGGTACTACAACACCGCCCGTAATTGATTAATTAATTGTACAGACTGGAGAATATTGTCTAACTTTTTATACAAATCTTGAAATTCACTGCTGAAATTATTTGACCAATGATACTACAGATGAAGAAGCTATTATTATCAATTACATAAATGAGGCTTATGATATGAAAGTGTCACGGCTGCCGACACTTGAGACTCCTGGGAGGAGGCAGTCCTACTAGATACAATAAACTGGGGTGGCTTTAGGAATGACCTTTTCATGAAATCTCGATAGCATGGAATAAAAGTAATTAGAATTTATTCACAGGAGAAATATAATAGCAATATCTCACATAAAGTCTCAACAACACTGAAGTTCACATAAGCAATAATGAGTATAGGAAAACAAACCCCATATAGTCTTTAACACAGAAAAGTTAGTATGGTAGGGAACCCCGAGTCCAGTATGATGCTAACACCTCAGGATGGTATAGAGGAGCTTCACCTGGGTGGAACCCTGTAGTGATGGAGATCTGGAGCAGAGTGAGCCCTGTGATGCAGTGACAGACAGAGCAGGGTTGAGCCCTGTAATGCGATGAGGTCGGAGCAGGGTTGAGCCCTGTGATGCAGTGAGAGACAGAGCAGGGTTGAGCCCTGTGATGCGGTGAAAGACAGAGCAGGGTTGAGCCCTGTGATACGGTGAAAGACAGAGCAGGGTTGAGCACTGTGATGTGGTGAAAGACAGAGCAGGGTTGAGCACTGTGATGTGGTGAAAGACAGAGCAGGGTTGAGCCCTGTGATGCGATGAGATAGGAGCAGGGTTGAGCCCTGTAATGCGATGAGGTCGGAGCAGGGTTGAGCCCTGTAATGCGATGAGGTCGGAGCAGGGTTGAGCCCTGTGATGCAGTGAGGTCGGAGAAGGGTTGAGCCCTGTGATGCAGTGAGGTTGGAGCAGGGTTGAGCCCTGTAATGCAATGAGGTTGAAGCAGGGTTGAGCCCTGTGAACCGGTGTGGTTCCGGAACAGGGTTGAGCTCTGAGGTGTAACTAGAATCCTGAGCGGGGTTGAGCCCCGCGATGCAATGAAGGTTGAAGCAGGGTTGAGCCCTGTGAAGCGGTGTGGTTCCGGAACAGGGTTGAGCCCTGCCGTGTGACTAGAATCCGGAAAGGGGTTGAGCCCCGTGATGCGGTGATGATATCTATAGAGTAGCTTCACCTGGGTGGAACCCTGTAGTGATGGAGATCTGGAGCAGAGTGAGCCCTGTGATGCAGTGACAGACAGAGCAGGGTTGAGCCCTGTAATGCGATGAGGTCGGAGCAGGGTTGAGCCCTGTGATGCAGTGAGAGACAGAGCAGGGTTGAGCCCTGTGATGCAGTGAAAGACAGAGCAGGGTTGAGCACTGTGATGTGGTGAAAGACAGAGCAGGGTTGAGCCCTGTGATGCGATGAGATCGGAGCAGGGTTGAGCCCTGTAATCGATGAGGTCGGAGCAGGGTTGAGCCCTGTAATGCGATGAGGTCGGAGCAGGGTTGTGCCCTGTAATGCGATGAGGTCGGAGCAGGGTTGAGCCCTGTGATGCAGTGAGGTCGGAGAAGGGTTGAGCCCTGTGATGCAGTGAGGTTGGAGTAGGGTTGAGCCCTGTAATGTGATGAGGTCAGAGCAGGGTTGAGCCCTGTGATGCAGTGAGGTCGGAGCAGGGTTGAGCCCTGTGATGCAATGAGGTTGAAGCAGGGTTGAGCCCTGTGAACCGGTGTGGTTCCGGAATAGGGTTGAGCTCTGAGGTGTAACTAGAATCCTGAGCGGGGTTGAGCCCCGCGATGCAATGAAGGTTGAAGCAGGGTTGAGCCCTGTGAAGCGGTGTGGTTCCGGAACAGGGTTGAGCCCTGCCGTGTGACTAGAATCCAGAAAGGGGTTGAGCCCCGTGATGTGGTGATGATATCTATAGAGGAGCTTCACCTGGGTGGAACCCTGTAGTGATGGAGATCTGGAGCAGAGTGAGCCCTGTGATGCAGTGACAGATGGAGCAGGATTGAGCCCTGTAATGCGATGAGGTCAGAGCAGGGTTGAGCCCTGTGATGCAGTGAGAGACAGAGCAGGGTTGAGCCCTGTGATGCGGTGAAAGACAGAGCAAGGTTGCGCACTGTGATGTGGTGAAAGACAGAGCAGAGTTGAGCACTGTGAGGTGGTGAAAGACAGAGCAGGGTTGAGCCCTGTGATGCGATGAGATCGGAGCAGGGTTGAGCCCTGTAATGCGATGAGGTCGGAGCAGGGTTGAGCCCTGTAATGCGATGAGGTCGGAGCAGGGTTGAGCCCTATGATGCAGTGAGGTCGGAGAAGGCTTGAGCCCTGTGATGCAGTGAGGTTGGAGCAGGGTTGAGCCCTGTGATGCAATGAGGTTGAAGCAGGGTTGAGCCCTGTGAAGCGGTATGGTTCCGGAACAGGGTTGAGCTCTGAGGTGTAACTAGAATCCTGAGCGGGGTTGAGCCCCGCGATGCAATGAAGGTTGAAGCAGGGTTGAGCCCTGTGAAGCGGTGTGGTTCCGGAACAGGGTTGAGCCCTGCCGTGTGACTAGAATCTGGAAAGGGGTTGAGCCCCGCGATGCGGTGATGATGTCTGTAACGGTGCAGTTGACAACTGTAACGAAGATGGGTTTGATGTCCACAGGAGTGAGAGACAATAGGCAAAGTAAATAGTGCAGCAAAAGGTGAAACCACAGCAGTGGAGCAAAAAGCAATACTTAGGTAATGGCTATGCTGAGCTCTGTAGTGCAGCTGGTAACTGACATCAGAAATTTAGCTGGAACGTGAGCAGAGATATAGTAAAGTCCACAGCAACCCACAGGCACAGCAGCGAACTGGCAGGGGTCCAAGAAAGAAAAAGAGAAAAGATGTCTGTGCAGTCGTCTATACACTAATATAGAGGGGAGCAATCAATATCTGATTAAAACATCTGCTACTGTTCATAAATAATTGGTTTAGGACATTTTTCCAGTGTTACATTAATTAGTTATCAGAGTTATTTCCAATGTGATGTCATAATGATTTTACATTGAACTGCAGTTCAACTATATGTTTAAATACATTTATATGATTAATAATCCACAGCCTTAATATTTGTGTATAGGCGACTGCGCAGACATCTTTTCTCTTTTTATTCACATGTTTGTGAGGGATATTGACAGAATACCCTCTGGTGTCAGCAGCAATTGTCTGTACTAAACATTAGTTGAGCGGATCTAGCGCACCCACTTCTCTTTAGGAGTCCAAGAAAGACCTGAAATTAACGTTGCACAGACACTGAGACACAGTTAGTAACAGGCTTTATACTAGAGGTCTGTCTTGTCTATCTGATGATGTCAGTGGATGTACAGGTGGCGTATTACCTGAAGACTGTAATGGAAGGTATAATACCTCGGTAATGTAATCAATTGTGGTTATTGCTGCATTAACCCTGGGGGATATCCACTCCCAGTTAAGGGCTAGATCTATTTATTTAATTAATTAATAAAAATGAAAAATTCTTAAGTATACTGGATTGGACTCTATTACTTTTATGCAACAATGAAACACCTGGTAAAAGTTATGATTAGACAACTTTGTTAGGTGCTGCAGAACCCAGGTGGCACCATATAAATAAAGGATAATAATAATGATAATAATAATAATAATAATAATAATAATAATAATAATAAAAGCATCAGTAGCTGAAAAGGGGTAGTGGTACATTGCAACTGTGGGGTATCACAAATGTACCATGATTTATTTTTATTTTATCCAAGTTTAACTATATGTGTGTGTTATATAAATAACTGGTAATAATAATAATAACAATAATAATAATAATAATAATAATAATAATAATAATAATAAATCAGCAGTTTAAAAAACCCCACAACAAATGTGTGAAAAGTGGCAGCAGGACTGAACTGATTCCACCAAATACATGAAAAATGCTTACGTGCTTTTCATGTACTTTTGACTTATTTTTTAACTATTGAGGTCCTCAAAGCATCAAAACAATGTGATCCCTGAACAATTAAACCATCATCACCACCAACTATTCAGATCTAAAACAACAGGACAGCCCAGTGACACACACCTAAACACAATTATTTTGTCTGGAATTTTGATTTTCTTAGAAAGCTCTTCAAGAGACTGTACAACCTAACTATTAAAAAATCTAAATTTCTGAAAGCCAGATGGGCCTTTTTTTCCAAAAGATTTATACATTTTCCCTCTTCTAAATGTTGTGGAATGCTATTACATACCTCCCAACAGGAGGGACACAATGCTCTGGTCCTGGACTTCCCTGGTAATTTATGATTGGTGGAGACTCCAGAGGTGGGGCTGCAGTACAGTCCAAAATTCAAATAGGAGAGTCACACCAACTGCCAGTGAGTCCCAGCCAGTGATGTTTGGCATTGTGTGAAATGACAGTTGGTGTGGCTCCCCTATTTGAATTTTGAACTGTGCTGCAGCCCCACCTCTTACCAGGGAAGTCCAGGACCAGAGCATTGTGTCCCTCCTGGAGAGGGTCATGTTGGGAGGTATGCTATTCGATGACTTATGAGGAGTCTTATTTCTATATTCACCCACAACAGATGTTTTGTGGAGTGTGGGATAGGAACAAATAAAAAAACGGTTAAAAAACTAGAAGGCCATCTACAATTCCTGTAGGACCAGGGCCATTGAGACCTGGGTGGGCCCGCATCTCGTATGTTAGGGGTCATGGTCGCGAGAGGAGGTGCTGTTATGCCCTCTCAATACTTACTTTACTATGACGTGCACACTGGGAGTCTTGACCACTGCTTCACAGAGGTACAAGCACGGGTAATCTGTATCCACCCGCCACTTGGCTTCTATGTGTAGTGTGATACCCCACCAAAACACTGTGTTTAAGCCTATGGTGGGTATCACTAATGTATTAAAACCCTTATAAGAACAAAATATATGTAATGGTGCAGGTAATTTATGGTGAGTCAGCAGCAGGTCACCTGACTTGGAACCTGCTGGAACCAGCCGCAGGCAGCTGAGGGGGTCAGTTATGTCAGTTACAGAGCAGTCCTGAGGAAACAAATGGTTAGGAAGTCTTGAGGCAGCAGTCTAAAGGAGCAGACCTATGGAGGAGCACTCTATGAGAGACGGTGTGAGGAAGCGGACCTGCACTGAGGCATGGTACCTGTGTCCTGAGGTGCCCACTGAAGAGATAGTCCAGACTGCAGAGGGAAGCTGACAGTGGAGGCTGCAGGCGTAGAGCCGCATCTGAGTGACAGAAGCCGGTCTCCCCTGCGTTATAGTCTGGCAAGGAGGCGCAGTTACTGGTGAGAGAAGAATGCTTCAAGCTCCCCTGTGTGTACACTGAAAAGACTCTCATATACAGATACGTAGAGCCGTATTCAGTTTGAGCGGACCCACAATACTTTTTCGCCTCCTGTACTTTTCACCTACTTCGCCTATTTTGCAGGCGGAAAAGTATCGCGCGCGTGCCCGCGTATCCCTGTATTCACTTTGAAAGTAGACGAAAATGGGACCAGGCGAAACTTAAATAAGCGGAAAGTACTGTCAGATTTGGGAAAATCAGCCTGACACCCCCCAAAAGATGCACTGACATGGGGGTTAGGTATGTTTACCCCCAATTTGGCTTGCTGAAGGTATTTGGTGTTTTTAAACGGGCTCAATAGCTGCTAAATAGCGTTTTTGTATAAGTGGTGCAGAATAGGTTGCAGGAGTTTTTTTGCAGAAAATAACTTATCCCAGCAAATTTGGGGTACTTGAAAATGGGGGCCAGCATATTTTAAAGTTGCTAAAGTTAAGTTTGAAAAATCTTGAAAAATCCACCTGCCGCAAGCCCCTGCAGTGAAAAAAACACCTGGGGCATACTTGGGGACCCCCCCAGAGTCAAGTTCGCTAGTTTTTAACTTTGTCCCCCAACTTTTTTTTTTCACCCCCAAAATCAAAGTGAATTTTTGGGGTGTTCTTAAGTCTTTTTTTAAATTTTTTTTACACATTTTGGGGAACTGTCTGAAGGCTGCACGGGGGTTCCCACAACGTTGCACCAAAAAACTCAAATTCTGCACTTTTTGCCGCCTGCTATTCATAGGCGAAACTTTTCCGCCTATTACATTGCATTGACTTTCCACTTAGGCGAAAAGTCTTCCAAATTGAATACGGAGTAAAGTCAAAACAGGCGAAAATGACGTCATCGGTGAAAAGTTTCCTCCAAAAACACGCGAAAATGGCTTGTCGCTCCAAATTGAATACGGCCTTAGTGGGATTTCCGGAGAGAGGTCTGTAATAAAACACCCATCATGGCCCCGCACTTCAGTTTCACTGCGGCACTGATTTATTACTAGTACCAGGGAATGTGAGCAGTATTGCCATCAATTATAGGGACTTCCTCTTCTAGTCATACCAAAAGCCCTTACAGACTCTACATGACTGATAGTGAGAGAGAGAGATATACTAACCTCATGTGCAGGATAAAGAGACAGTGGGCCTGATTCAGACCAGCTCACGAGCGCACAGCACTCGCAAGCGGGCGCTCCGTCGCTACTGGTCTCGCACCAAAACGGGGCGGCTGTCGATTGTGATTGACAGCTCGCCCTGTTTTGGAGGCGGGCAGGGGGGGTGGCTGGCCGAAGGAACGCCTGCCGTTTGGGGGCGGGATCAGTAGTGAGCTTCCGGCTCTATCAGAGCCGGAAGCTCACTGGGGCTTGCGATGGACGAGACCGTACCACAAGGGTCTCGTCGCAAGCCCGATGGTCGCGACCATCACCTGGCCGCTCGCAAAAGCTGTGGGTGGTCACCCACAACTTAGTGAGCGGACAGGAGGTGGGCTCTCAAAAATAAAAATGCCGCCCTGATTCAGAGCGAGCGCTCTGAAAGAGCATCCGGCTCTGAATCAGGCCCAGTGTTCATTGAGATAATTGGCAGTACCTCAGGACTGCATTCTTAGTAACTAACTTTGGGGAACAGTTTTTTTAAATTTAAAACAACCCACGCAACGAAAAACTGCGCCATCGTTAAAGTAAGCGCTGAACTTTATTGAGGACAATAATTCACATGTATAATTATGTTAGATAATTATGGACCTAAGCAAAGGATTTACTTAAAGTGTAAATTGTACTGTGCATTTCTGTTATAGTGTGGCTTTATTCCTGTTTACAGAAAATTGAAAGTTTGAATGTAAAATTATGTTTAATGCGAACCATTGTTTATCATCCTGCTTAAATAGGTATGTTTATTAAAATAACCAATTAATTTCCACAGGCTTCCTAGTTTGACTTTTGCTTAGATGCAAGGGACATCCAGTGAGCCAGTGTTCTAGTGCAATAAAATATACTTTTTGTTGGATGTGTAATTCACTTGTTAGTGTAAAATTGGTAGTTTTACACATTGTTGTGATGTTTTCAAATCTGCATTAGTCTTCTGTATTAAAGAGTAACTTTAACGTGAAACTCAAAGTGGTAGCGTCCTATGTCTGCTACCTCCTTACCTCTCTGGTTATCTAAAAAGCAACAAAGAACCTGTCCCAACTTGGTAAGAATAGACAATTCAATATCATACTTTTACTATAACCTTACGGGGTATCACAGTAGGACCAGCCACACAAGATCCCTACTATTTCTCAGTTAGGTGTGATTAATTATCTAAATAGAAGGAAAAAAGTGAAAAAGATGAAGTTGATAAAGAAAAGTTAGGAGAAAGGAGAGGCATGTAAGGATGGAACTAGCATCAATGTTGTTTCTAAAATAAAAATAGTAAGTTTGAATCTGATATGCTTTTAATGGAAAATGTATCTTTAAATATGTCACAACACATGTTGCAATTAGTGGAAGCGGGCTTACTAGCATCACCGGTGCAGGTGGGTCTGAATGGCTATATATTATGGAGTGTTCAGTGTTAAAGTAAACTGAGGGCCTAATTCAGACCCGCTCGCGAGCGCTGAGTGCTTGCAAGCGGGTCAATGTTAGCCCAGTGCGCACGACGGAGGCGGCTCCGTCATGCGCATGCGCGAGACCCGGATAGCAACAGGCAAGCCGTCGCTATGGGTCTCGCTACAAAGGGGGCGTGCTGTCGATGGTGACTGACAGCACGCCCCCTTTGGTGGGCGTGCCGGGGCGTAGCTGGCCAGACGTAGGCGTTCCCATGGGAATGCCTACCATCTGGGGCCGGCCCCACTGACATCACAAGTGATGTCAGTGGGAGTGCTTTTGGCTCTGATAGAGCCGAAAGCACTCCTAGGCTTGCGGCAATGAGACCCTACCACAAGGGTTTTGGCGCAAGCCCGATGGTCGTGATGGTCTTGCTATAGCAGTGGGCGGTCACCCTACAGCTATACGAGCGGCTAGGAGGCTGCTCTACAAATGAAGAAGGACGTCCCTGATTCAGAGTGAGTGCTCTGTCAGAGCGTCCGGCTCTGAATCAGGGCCTGAGTCCATTTTTTGCCCATGTCATACATTTAAGTAAAGGAATTAACTGCACTCTATTACCTAAGCTGGGACATGAGATACTCACACATGAAATAAATATATATAGATTAAATTTTTTAAAAAGGGCTGAGTGCCAGCACAATGTACAATGTACATAATAGTATGGAAAACCAACACATAAAAATGGAGTTGATCAGACTTACATTATATGGAAAATAAAAGTAAAAATAAAACAAAAATAAACAAATAAGCCAGAACAAGGGTCAGAAACCAAATACGAGTCACAATGGAAACAAAAGCAACATTAGAGACTGTGGAATTGGTAACACAGTCCTGAATATATTGTGACCAAATGGTAAATGTATTAAATGTAGCAATTACTATACCCGGAGATCCTAGCACATAGACAAGGTATTGGGGAGGACACACACACCAAGATTGGCTAAGAGGTTGCTATCCTGGAGAAGCTGTTGGTCCTTAGCTGGGTTATTATACACCGATTTGGAATTTAGCCAATAGATTAGGTTAAGAGTCAGATAGATGGTCACTGTTGATGTGGCCCTTACATTTTATATGGCATTGTGATATGTAACCTTCACTGTAAGGGTTTAAAATCTGAGTTTTTAAAATAAAAGGCTGTGTGTATTTTCTCTCCATTTCTTGGCTCATCTCAATGGTCGTGCAAATGATGGTATATAGTTAGAGAGGTAAGGAGCAAATAATATCACTGTCGTGAAAATGTAATCCACTAGTTCCAGGAGATGTATGTGAAAGTGAGGTGAAAATAGTATATATATATATATAGAGAGAGAGAGAGAGAGAGAGAGAGAGAGAGAATTGAGCCAACACTTTTTTTTATCCAATACCAAGGAATAAAACAAATTGCAGATTGTGAGAGTACAGGATTGGACATTCTGAATGCAGATGTTTCTGTTGATTGGTTGTCTAAAATGTAAACTAATATTAATCAATTCTATGCTGATTTGTTGGTTTTTAAAAAAACAAAATACAAGGAGGACTATAAAGATCTTCGTGTTTACCGGGGTCTTTCTGGTAACGCCTCCTGTAACATCCTAACAGTTGAATCTAAAATATACATTTTGGTTGCTTGTAGGTTCTGCGGTCCATAACTCGAGAATGCATAATGCGATCTCCTCACCGATAGCACCGGAAAACTGTGGAAAGAGTATGCGTCAGAACAACTCCAAGAATGACATGTTTATCTTGTATAATTCCTTAGTTAACAAATATCTTTATTTCTTAGCATTTAAACTAACTGAACCTTCTTGAATCATACATTTTGATGCTAATGGAACCTTGTGTGCGAATATGTAGTGTGTGGGTATTCGGGGTTTAATATAAGGACGCTAGTTATTAATGGGTGAGATTTAAGTGCATAATCTCTCATACACGAAGTGAACATCCAGCAGTGTGGATGGCTGAGGGTTGTAATTCCACATGCCCTCTGTCAGCAGGCCCCCACCTGCTGTGTTCAAAGGAAAACAAAACCTCTTTTGTTCTCACAGACTCTTGTGTGAAGTGCAAATGTATTATCACCTCAAACTATGGGATTTAGAGCCATCTTGTCTAGAATTCAGGCAAATCCAATTGTGTAGATATTATATTACAATTGCCACAACTATACTTTATCTGCATCCCGGGATTCCCAATTTGTATGTAAAAATACCCATTGTCTCTTCTTATTTACTTCTACTTAGAAAGCTGGTTTTTCCCGTTGCCCTTGGTGTTAACAAAAACATTGCCATCTGTTCTTAGTTAATGGGTTATAACTTGAATTAATGCTGATCACACAAAACGGTGTCTTGTGATCTCATTTCCAAAATGGAGTCTTGTGGCCATTCGCAAGATGGCGTCGCTGCGATTAAATTTTAAACTGAACTTGTCTCACTCAATTATTCAACTTCGACAGTCCACCCTTTGATAGCAAACAACATGCTATCACAATCTGCTATTTGAATCTGTTTAGCCATGCATGAGAAGATACCGTTCAATGTTATTATGGTATGACACAGTATGGTCATTTGAACCATTCAGATAATGCGTCTCCGGGAGGGACATAAAACTGCCCTTATACGCACACCGCGGATCCTTAAGGGATCATGGGAAAGATGTGGGGATGCACCTATCCTATAAGGAGAGCCTTGGAAGGGGTTGGGACTGCATTACCTAAGATGACTTAAAACAACATAAACGTTATATCCATGCACGACCACTCAAACTCAGGCTACATTGTTATACACTACGTCATAACTCAGGATTGAATTACAGTTCTTCCTTATTATTGTTATTCACATTTTCACAACAATATACTGTACTGAAATTGGACCGGCACTCCCCTGATTTGGTATAGCACTCCTCCTCCTGACTCCACTCCATCAGCTCCGCCATCAGCTCACATCTCCTTTATTGATCCCCCATCACAGACAACGAGCATCCCCAAACAGATCATCATGACAAAAAAATAAAACTCTGGAAAAAAAAGAACTAGGATGACTACAGCAGACCACTCCATTGCTTGAAGCACTGATCTACACATTTTTTTAGCTCAGATATCTCACTGTCACCTTTTTAATCCTTCCGGCACAAGCTCGCAATCGACAGGTCCACGTTATCGGCCTTGTCTCTGCCTTGTATCTCCACCGGTTGGTTAACCTCCCTATAGTGAGCGGAATGGATCCACGTATCTTCCCTGGCCACCCTTTGAGGATGCTGTATCGTCAGATACGGACCTTTCCACCGATCAGTCAAACAACCTGAGCTACAAAAAAAATTTGGATCATAACAAATTCTTCCAGATTTGACATCATGACAGGTTGCATTAGACATGTTAGTTAATAACACTTCCAATTTCGGTTATTCTCATTCATCTTCGTGAGACCCTGCACAGTAACCTCATTATCAATTTTTCACATGAGGCTGCCTGTTTGGACAGTATCTCAAAGGGGGGGCAAATAAAGGAAAAGACAGTCTGGGATAATCTTAGTGTTGTTACCCATCATCTTACGCATGTTCTTGAAAAAGTCACCTGTAAAATAAGTCCCCCTATCACTTTTAGTAATTCTAGGGATATAGTATCTGCATACAGGTTCTTGCAATTAAATCTTGTTATTAATAGCTACTGCTCTAAATAATGCCTGTGCCGCTGGGTTGGATAGTTTTCCGAGTAGTCGAGCCTGGCATGGCTGCCGTTTATCCTTAGCAACCTTGTGTCCTATGAGTGGGAGATAAAGCACAACAGTTTAATATCATTTAAACATGACCCAAAATACAACAATAAATCATCCACATTTTACATTAGAACAGATCCATTGATAGGTTGAAAAAAAATATAAACAGTCATATAAGGCCTGGGAGAAGATACTGGGGTTACCTATGAACTCATGGGAAACTCGTGTTCCTGTATGGTGTTCTTCGCTTTGCAGTACTTACTTACGTGTCCCACTTGGTGACAGTTAAAACATAATTTTGAACGGGGTGGATGAAAAGATTGTTGTGGTATTTGAGCAAGAGGGAAAGGTGGTGGGTATGGGTAAGGATAGGGAGGGTAAGGATATTGCGGGGGATATGAGTATGGGACCTGTGGTTGTGTATGATATGTGGGGTAAGGATGTGTTTGCTGTGGTGTGGGATTGGTGAGGACGTGTAATTGTTCAGGTGCAGGTGTGTGTGTGAGTGCAGGTGTGTCGGTTGGCTGTGATGTTATTGTCATTCCTTCCAGAGCTTGTATACTGACAGCCATTAGTTTTTCGCTCTGGGTCTCTCTCTTTTTGGAGATGTTTTTATCATGTTCTATGGCAGACTCTATGAGGTTATCTATTGTAAGTCCCCTCCAGCCAGGTTGTGAGGTCTGGACCCGAAACTTTAAATCGTCTTTCAGACCGTCCATGAGTACCGTGACTATCATTCCCCTGTGGTGAGTGCTATCTTTAATATCTTCTATCCCAGTGTACTGGGTGATAGCCTGCAGAGCCAGGTCGCAATAGTCTTCTGCAGTTTCACTCTCCTTTTGCTTAATTGTGAAGATTTTGTTCCAGTTAACTACTACTGGAAAATATACACCCAATTGAGTCACAATGCGGGAAATGTTACCTTGGTTTACTTGGTCTGTTAAGGGAACGTCGCCATCCAATACACAGTCCGTGATAAATTTTGTCACGTCGGTATTGTGTGGCAGGCAGGCCCTTAACACTACACGCCAATCTTTATTAGTGGGCTCATGAGAACTACCCAAATTTCTCAAAAATCTTTGACATTTGGCTAGTTCCTTTTTGGGATTGGGGAAATCATTTATGATGGAATTCAGTTCTGCTCTTGTCCATGGACAATGCATTACTACTTCCCTCGTGGGTACTACACCGTTTGCATCTGCATTTCCATTCGGAACAGTTATTGTCCAAATGGGATGCAGACCGGCAGCGTTACTACCTCTGACCTGGTTACCTGGCTGGGGGTTTAATCTGCTGCTGCTACGTATGGTATTAACAACTTCCTCTATGGGTGCAGAGTGTGTTAACACTTCCCTTGCTGTTACCGATGGAGATGGAGGCACCACTTGTGATTGTGGTGATGCAGCATCTATCATTTGCACAGCATGGGAAATGGCAGACATTACAATAGGCTCATCATCCATATCATAAACACTTTCTTTATGGTTGCTTAAGAGAGGGTACAAGTTGCTTGTTACATTTTTATTGGTATTTTTGGTAACCGTACTTGCACCTCCATCCACATAAGGTGGGGGAGGTGAGCGTGAACTGCTGGCAATACTCTCCACGACGCTACTTTGCCGCACGTGCGCGCCAATTTGCGGCTCGCCCGTATTGCATCTCAGCTTCATGGATGTATTTTCTGGCAATGCGTTCGCAACGCTAGTTTGCGTCGTTTGCACATTTTTAAGCCAAGCATGACCTTCATGCTGCCATATTTTTAAACATTCAAAATATTTTATCTTTTTCTCTCGGGATTGCACCATACTGATGTGATCCTGGACATTATCTAACACATTTTTATCAAAACTACCAATTCTGGGGAACGGACTAACACTCTTTCTCGTCATATTAAACCATATATCACAATACCTTATTGCATAAGTACCGTACTTAGTATGCATAATACGACGGGCTGATCCAATTGGAGCCTCCATTAGCAGCACATCATTGCTTAACATTTCTACCGTTTGCGTGGCTCCCATTTTGAGACAACTCCTACGCTTTTCAATAAAAATTTAAACTGGTGAAAGACAATCAAGATACTTTCACTTACCTATGGACGAAATTTCTAGATGCGCCATGCTCACCTACGGACGAAATTTCTAGATGCGCCACGCTCACCTACGGACGTTATTTCTAGATGCGCCACGCTCACCTACGGACATTATTTCTAGATGCGCCACGCTCACCTATGAAAGTTATTTCTAGATGCTTTCACTCACCTGTTCTCTCTCAGCTCACAATCACACCTAGTGCGGCTCAACTATAATGCTCAAATATTATTGAACATTGCAGTCACACTGAGAGCCGGTCCCTAACAAAAATAACAAACCATACACCTGCTCTGTGTACTGAACGGTAAGCTGCTTACCGAGCGGCTAGGCTAACCCTTGCACCTAGCCCTTAAGTATCATATGATACCCTTAACTGTCCAACACATACTCACTGTTACACACTTCTTCTCTGCGCAGAAAATAAACGTTTACCCAGATATTGGTAGATAGAAAAAAAATGTAAACCTCAATGGCTTTGTTCAAACATGTGGCAGCAGAACCGGAAGTGCGTATACGCTTATTGTGCGACCGGCCGCATACACAATTATGCGACTACCACACAAGCGTATAATGACTTTTTAACTGCGTACGCAAAAATGCATCTCAGCCGCATACTCAATACTGCGGCACCCCTCTAAATGTAAGGTTCTACCAACAGAGAAAAAAAACTTTTTTTCCTCTCTTGTCCCTGAATTCTGATCAGCGCTTCCTCTACACAATAACTGGCAGTACGCTCTCAGCAACACTGTGGTAATGAGAGACTAATGCGTCTCTCAAAAGGCGCCTCCACCCTTTTGCTGAGAGAGGACTGACGGAGTGTTATCGTGTATCAGATAGTGTGATAAACCTACGAGCCCCCACTGTTAAATTTGTAAATAAACCTTTTAATATATTCCTTCCTATAAACCTCTAAGATTCACCTGCCTAGAACTTCTAAGACAAAACCCTGCCTAAAAACCTCTAAGACAAAACCCTGCCTAAAAACCTCTAAGACAACGCTAATTGCGTACGCAGTATGACCGCAAATAAAGACAGGAGTGGAATCTTGTGGTTCCAACGCACAAGTATTATTCAGGTAAAAGTACAGTCAGTTACACGCAATCTATACATACATAATTTAGGCGTAAAAGGAAATAATACAGACCAAGTACGGTTATACATACGCTGCGCCTCCGGACCCAGAGATAGACTTCTGACTAGATATCCTCAGTTCACCCAAAATTCAGCATGAACTGGCAAACCAATGTTTGGACATATGTATTTATTCCCCCCCAGACTGAAACAGGACAAAGGGGAAACTTCCTGCTGATCTCATTGGTTCCCAGAGGAGGAGCATATGTAACGACACATTTAACAGGTTGTTTCAAATAGACTTTCCCTGCCTCTAACAGCTGGGGTCTTTCTGGTAACGCCTCCTGTAACATCCTAACAGTTGAATCTAAAATATACATTTTGGTTGCTTGTAGGTTCTGCGGTCCATAACTCGAGAATGCATAATGCGATCTCCTCACCGATAGTACCGGAAAACTGTGGAAAGAGTATGCGTCAGAACAACTCCAAGAATGACATGTTTATCTTGTATAATTCCTTAGTTAACAAATATCTTTATTTCTTAGCATTTAAACTAACTGAACCTTCTTGAATCATACATTTTGATGCTAATGGAACCTTGTGTGCGAATATGTAGTGTGTGGGTATTCGGGGTTTAATATAAGGACGCTAGTTATTAATGGGTGAGATTTAAGTGCATAATCTCTCATACACGAAGTGAACATCCAGCAGTGTGGATGGCTGAGGGTTGTAATTCCACATGCCCTCTGTCAGCAGGCCCCCACCTGCTGTGTTCAAAGGAAAACAAAACCTCTTTTGTTCTCACAGACTCTTGTGTGAAGTGCAAATGTATTATCACCTCAAACTATGGGATTTAGAGCCATCTTGTCTAGAATTCAGGCAAATCCAATTGTGTAGATATTATATTACAATTGCCACAACTATACTTTATCTGCATCCCGGGATTCCCAATTTGTATGTAAAAATACCCATTGTCTCTTCTTATTTACTTCTACTTAGAAAGCTGGTTTTTCCCGTTGCCCTTGGTGTTAACAAAAACATTGCCATCTGTTCTTAGTTAATGGATTATAACTTGAATTAATGCTGACCACACAAAATGGTGTCTTGTGATCTAATTTCCAAAATGGAGTCTTGTGGCCATTCGCAAGATGGCGTCGCTGCGATTAAATTTTAAACTGAACTTGTCTCACTCAATTATTCAACTTCGACAGCTGATACATTTTTTTCTAAATATATACATTTTTATGTACGTTATATTGATGATCTTTTTATGGTCTGGACTGGGGGAGCCGAGCTCCTTACCCGCTTTATAGACCAACTTAACACACTTGCGACCACCATCAGGTTTACTTTTGCCTTTAGTGAGACCACCATTAACTTTTTTTAATGTCAGTATATATAAGGTTGGTAATTCCCTCTCTGCTAGACTTTATAGGAAATCAACTGACAACAATACACTACTAGTGGCAGACAGCTTTCATCCAATGCTGCCTAAGTGGAGTTTACCATTGTCACAACTTTTGAGGGTGGTAAGCATCACTTCTGATCAGATGGAACTTCCTTTGGCATTACAAGACATGGGTAACAAATTTATCGATAGGGGCTATCCAACACAAGAAATTCAGGAGGCTATAACACACTGCCAGACTAGGACACAGACTCAAACCCTTGTTGGCAAAAACCAGGATTTACAATCCAAATGTATGGTGTTCACGTCTACTTATTCTATTGCTTCCAAACATATCCGCAATATTGTTTTGAAGCATTGGCATATCATCCAATCGGATGAGACAATTGGTGATATCTGGAAGGAGTTGCCATTGTTTTGCTATAAGAGAAACAACAACATTAAGGATATTGTAGCCAAGTTAGATATTGGAACTCCTAAACTTAACTTCTGGCTCCGCACTAAAGTTGGTGTTTTTAAATGCCATGGTTGTGTCAATTGCCAATACTTGTGGTTTGGTACACATTGTGTTAATCCAGCAAACAACATGGAATTCAAAATTAAATATCACTTGAATTGCGACAGTCGTTTTGTGATCTACCTTATCAAATGTCCATGTCAATTATTATATGTCGGAAAGACCATAAGACTGTTAAAGGAAAGGATTGCGTTACACCGCTCTTCAATCAAAAAGGCAATGTCCTTTGTGGATTCCAGCACTCCCTCGATTGCAAAACATTTTCCATCATGTAAACATACTATGAGAGACTTTTGTCTTCAACCTATTGGGGTGGGGACCATAACAAACTATTACTCCAGAGGGAATGTTACTGGATTAATCGTCTCAATACTGTAGCACCTAATGGTTTAAATGAGGGTTTGTCCCTCGCTTTCTATAATGTTAAAATGTAAAACTACCTGATGGTGGTCCACTATTTTTCTTTTTTTATTCTCTTACATTGTGTTATATATGTTGTACATAATCTGTTTTTCTTTGTTTTATTTGGGTCATTCTGCTGCTAATATACCTGCACTTCATTTTCTCATAATTTTCAACAGTCACCAGGTTATAACTTTTATATACAGTCGAGATACTTTAATATGACGGGTCTATATACTGTATATATCAGTTGTCCCATATTTCTACTTTGGTGCCCTTATATATTTTTAACTTAGTTTATTTGTATTATTTGTATTAATTGCTATTGCTGGTATGTTTACCCATATGTATTTGGGTTGCCATGGTGACCGGGGCAACTAGTGTCTGGTGGCCTGATGTCATTTCCGTATGACGTGTGGCTTCACTGTGTTACTATGCCTATCATGGGCATTGTTGTAGTTGCGGAACGTCACTTCCGCTTGAGACGCCTGGCTGTCTATTGCTGGAGGTTTTGAGTTCCGGCTTTAGTACATCACGCTTCTCGTGCTGGCGCTGTTTGTACAGGTGTGTTGACTTGTGTTGATTGGACTGCAGATATATAGCACATTAGGGGGTTTTAGTGTTTACATTGCTCATGATGAAGGTGTATTGTTGACACCGAAATGGCTGCTGCCAAGCACCTTATACTTGATGGGGACTTTCTTGAATTTACTTCTCTTTGGATAAGTATCTGGCTTGGCTACCTATTATGCAATTTTTTGCTGCTATGAAGTCTCCTCAAACCCTGATGCTTATTATGCACTTTATGGATGTTTTATTCCTTGGTATTGGATAAAAAAATGTCTGCATTTAAATGGATGTGCTGGCTCAATTTTCTCTGGATTGAATACTTTATGTGCTGAGCACTCCGCCTTTGCCACACAGGTGCGTGCTGCTGGCCCTTATTGAATATATATATATATATATATATATATATATATATATTTAATTAAAAAGGTCATATGTACTGTTATGTAGTTTTAATAAGGTTAACAGTAATTAAAAGTTAACAGAGCAAGGTGATAAATTAGCATGAACATGAAAAAGGCACTCAAGACCCACTACTTCATCTTAGCCTTCCAGCTCTTGTCCTAGCCCACTGCTCCATGCTTCTTCTTCACTGTCTACCCCTTCTGTGTCACCCCTGTCTGTCTGCCCACCCCTTTAGAATGTAAGCTCTCACGAGCAGGACCCTCTTCCTTCATGTGATTCTCCTTCCCTTACTCATATGATCAGCTGCTCCAAACGCCCCTCAAGAGCACCTAACACTTGGTAGCTGCTTTTAAGTGTTACGATCGCAATTGCAGTAATGTTTATAAACTATGTCCTTGTCCTGTAAGTCGCTGTTTTCTTGTTTGCTCATTTGTTTATGTACTCTGTGAGGTGCTATGGAATGTATACATTCAAATGCCCTCTAGGGGGAGACATATATCAACTTTTTAAGCACACATTCTTTAGAACATAAAATGTGTAGCTCTTTTTAATTTGATAAAAAAATTAATATTTAGTATTGATTCAGAAACAACCTCTCCAAAACTACACTTTCTATTCCTGGCTGAATACACAAATTTGAAAAAATACCTGAAACCTCAAATGTTATTCTTGTTTAGTCATCATCATGACACATAACCTACAACAGACTCAGAGGATGACCTCTGCCTTCAAAGATGAGTAAAGCTGTGTACACCCTAAACGATGTGGGTACCCCAGTGATCCGATGGACGACACCCCCTCCCCCCGCTGATGGGCTGACATATCAGGCGGCCGGTACACATTAGATGATCCAGTGCCCGACTGCCTGACATGCTAGTCCCTTGCCGCATCCCACTGCATGGGGTCGTCAGCCGCATCATCAGATTCCTCTAGCTGCATGTAAGGCTGACCTGACAATGTGGCTGATGACCCCACGGGAACATGCACCGCCCAATATAGTGGGTACACACTGCACGATTTGAATGATTTGTCGTTCCGATCCGTTGCAAATCGTCCACAATCCGAACCAGCTTGGTTTAGCCTTTAAATTCATTGCCACTTTAAAAATATGGGGAGACTCGCATAAATCCCTGCAGTGGCTGACAATCGTAAGCTATTACATTTAGCCCATAAGCTTCAAAGCTGACACATATTAGTACGTTTGGAATTAAGACCTACTGTATGTACATGTTCTGAAAGGAAAACACACTGGATCTGAGTAGCACACAAGCAGAACGCAATGCCGATGTCCACGTGAGTGATCAGCACAGAGGTGCTGCTGCAATCAGGACAGACGGTGTCAGAAATGTTGCGGAAAAGTGATGGACGATCCTGGGCGGTGACTGGGAGGTGGCTAGTACGGCACATAGAAATTGACTATTCACTGGGCGTTTTATGGGAGTGTCGGGGGAGTGTCAATGCAAGCGGCTGCGTTCACAGACGCACAGATGCAGGCATAGAAAGCCATAGTCAGACACAGAAACTGCACCTGCTATAGGGCTGGTACAAGTTTTGATGGTGCCTCTGATGGTGGCGTTTAAGTATGAACCAATAGGTATTACAGTGTGCACGGGCGCTAAATGTGGGAGTCTCACACAGGCAGTGGCGTAACTAGGGCAGGGCGAACAGGGTGTGTGCCCTGGGCGCCGTGGGACCGGCGGCGTGGGGGGGCACCACCGGCCACGGTACCGGCCCACCCTAGTTAGCCAGTGTAGCGCCGACCGCAGTGAGTGCGGTCAGCGCTACACATTTACACAGGACCAGCGCTAGGCTTCCAGCACCAGTCCTGTGCTGCACAGCTGAGTCCCTTCCCTCCCCCTGTGCGCTTGCCCAATAGCGCCAGGAGGAGGGTGGCAGGCGGGCTCAGACTGTGCATAACACACACAGCGCCACCAGCACTGGCGGCGATGTGTGTGTTAATCAGCAGCCAATGAAAGTCAGACAGACTCTCATTGGCTGCTGCTGCTGCACACACATCACTGCTGAGCGGCAGCGATGTGTGTATGTGAATCAACAGCCAATGAGAGTCAGATAGACTCTCATTAACTGCTGCGCACCCACTGCAAGAGCCGGGTTTCTGTCCGGCTCCTGCAGTGGTAATGGGAGAAACGTCATGATGTCATGACTTTTCTTCCATAATGCAGAGCGGCCCGGCCCGGGAGGATGGACGTGCGGACGGCGGCAGGAGCGTGGATACAGGTAAGTATTTTTCTTTTGTTTCATTTTAGTGTGCATTTCGGGGGGGCACGCTCTATTACAAAGAAGGGGACTACTACTGGGGGCACTACTGGGGGGGATACTACTGTGGGCACTGCTTCAGGTGGAATTGGTATGAAATACCGTCGGCAGCCCGACAGAAGCAGAGTGCGACGCAGCGGAAGCCCGACAGCGCTGGAAATCCCGATCGTGGATAGGTAAGTATCCACTAACCTAACCTAACCCCCCTAACCCTAACCCTCCTTAGGGGTGCCTAACCCTAACTTCCCCCCCAAGTGCCTAACCCTAATCCCCCCTCTAAGTGCCTAACCCTAACCACCCCCTTCCCCGCTGCCTAAACCTAAGTCCCCCGGGGGGGGTGCCTAACCCTAAGTCCCCCCCGGGGGTGCCTAACCCTAACCCTCCCTCCCCCTAGCCTAACCCTAACCCTCCCGGGGGGGTGCCTAACTTTAAGTCCCCCCCGGGAGCCCTAAACCTAACCTTCCCCCCCGCGGCTGTCCGCTCGCGGCACCCGGCATCACTACGATCGTGATGCCGGGCGCCGGTCTCCCGGCGTCAGGGAAATGCGGGCGTCTATATCACCCATGCCGGGATAAGACAGTCGGGAAACCGGCTGCCGGTATTTAGGCAGTCGGCTTCTCGATTGCCTCCCCTTCAGGTGGGGGGGGGGACCAGTACTGGGGACTACTACTGGGTGGGGGATACTACTGGGGGCACTGCTTTGGGGGGGGGACCACTACTGGGGACAACTACTGGGGGGGGATACTACTGGGGCACTGCCTCGGGGGGGACCACTACTGGGGGGGATACTACTGTGGGCACTGCATCGTGGGGGACCACTACTGGGGACTACCACTGGGGGGGATACTACTGTGGGCCCTGCATTGTGGGGGACCACTACTGGGGACTACTACAGGGGCACTGCATCAAGGGGGACTCCTACTTGGGGAACTATATAAAGGGCACTGTATAGGAGGGACTACTACTGGGGGCACTATATAAGGGGCTCACTGCTGGGGGCACTGCACAGGGGGATCCACTACAGGGGGCACTGAAAAGGGAGAACCACTACAGGGGGCACTGCATAAGGGGGACAACTGCTGGGGGCACTGTATAAGGGGCACTGTATATGGGGATCACTACTGGGGGCCTACATATGAGGGATCACTACTGGGGGCACTGTGTAAGGGGAACTAATGGGGGGCTGCATAAGGGGGACCACAACAGGGGGCACTATGTAAGGGGCACTGCATATGGGGGACCACTACTGGGGGCCTGTGTAAGGAGAACTAATCGGGGCCTGCATAAGGGGGACCACTACTAGGGGCACTGCATAGGGGGGGACTGTATAAGGGGCACTGCATTAAGGTGCAAATGGAAAGAAATGTTCCCAGTGACAAGAAAGGGGTGTGTGTCATGTTGACACGCCCCATTTTTCAGTGGCCACGCCCATTTTTTGGCGCACGCACATAGGGAGGGGGGGGCTCCATTTTCAAATTTGCCCTGGGCTCCAAATACCCTAGTTACGCCACTGCACACAGGGCACATTTGGTTGCACGGATGTACAGGGGAAGATTTTGTAGCAGAATTTGCAGATGCAGATGGGCAACCGGCAATTGATACAGCTGTGTGCGCTTCTGCGTGTGACTCAGAATCAGGCCCACTGATTCAGAAGTTCATGCAGAGGGAGGAATTGTAGTCAGGGGCACAGCTACCATGGGTGCAGGGGGTGCAGCTGCTATGGGCCTCCCTTCCCCCTGCACTCACTTTTGGAGGAATGAGCACTGGATGAGAGAAGGGATGGGGCTAATAAATCTGCCAGGTGCCTGTAATGCTGATGATCCCTACTGCGAACTGCTTCTAAGGGCCATATTCATCACCACTTCATATCTACAGAAGTAGGTGAAAATTAAAATTTTCACCTACTTTTGTATAAATTACTTATTGGGGCCATTCACCATAAAGGTAATGCAGGAGATATCACAGGCACTGTATCTCCTGCTTACCTTTCCTTCCCAATCTGGCCCGCTGTTCCCATATGCTAGTATGGGGACCTAAACTCAACAAGCTCCGAAAATATAATATTTTCTGAGTTTGATGGCAGGAACATTCGCTATCTTCAGATGTTTGCTCCCTCACCCTGCTCCTTTCGTATTAGGAGGAGTCCTGGGTTGCAAAGAGAGATCCTTTGGCTTTTGCCCCTGTCCATCTTCTTCCGCCAGATGCTGGGGCTTTTGTGCACCTGTGTGAACCCTAGATTCGTGGAGGCAGCTGATTTTGTATCAGCTGCCTCCGAACCGGAGCAATGTTGAATGGCTTAGTCAGTGTCAGAATGTTAATTATCGGGTGTTGCCCGGTCCCTGATAATTTACATAATGAATATTCCCCTTAGTCACAGGCACACTTCAGCCTGTGACTAGCAGTTTGCTGCCGGGGTCATTAGCGCTGCGGGCCCCCTGTCTTATCATCCCTGTCCCTCCTCTCATACGACTATCCTCACCAACATCAGTGAGGAGAGACACTGCTATGGGGGCCCCATAGCAAAATTTATATGTCCCTGATTGTGGTAAACTAAAGTGAGAGCCAAAAAAAACACGGATTTCGCGCCAAGGGCGTGAGTTGGACGCAGTGCCAAATTTAAGCAAATTAAGTGATAGTTAGCCATTGCACATGTGTTTAAGCTGCAATGCGCACGCACAGCAAGTAAATTGTCGATATGCTTACACAGGATTCACTGGCAAAGTGAATGACAGGTAGTCAGTAATTGGGGGAGATAATGGGGGGTGATTAGAGAAACGGACATTTTAAACACTGTTTTCTGGGCATCCGTAAATTAGCCACTGCATCATTTATCACAGCGGGAGAGCCCTCACTGCGTCTGGAGATACGCTGTGTCTGCGACAGCTTAGACCTACTCACATGGCTGATGGCTGTCTGATCTGCGTATGATGTTTCCGGTTTTGTGCATAAACCGCAGATGTGAGAAGCTGTCACTGGGCGTCTCTAAGACTTGATGGTGAATTAGTCATTAGCATATCTTCACAGCTGTGATGGCATTTCCGTCCATCTCTGAATCAGGCCCTAGATACTAACAAGATAACAAATGGCAAAAGGTTGACGAAGACAACATGTCACTTAAATTTTATGAATTTTATTTAGTATATGAATTAGAATATGAATATGAACCAATGCTCAGTCAGAAGTATAGAAAAATAAGCAAAGTAACATTAAAACTGGTGCAGCAGTTGAGGGAGCAGAGAAAGTAGTACCACCTCCAGAGGCGTAGCGTGGAGCCACGGCACCCGGAGCAAGCACATGTCACGGCACCCCACCCCCCAAGTGGGTGTCTTTCGCCACCCTGTGGGTGGGTATAGAAAGCCTGTCTGCATTTTCCCCAATCCTTGAACATTTTTTTTATAATTTTTTTTATAGAATTCCCTTTAATTATTGACTCTCTGTAATATTGAAACCATCAGATATTATCTTCCCACCTCTGTGGCTTATTCCTCTATTTCCCATTAATATAACTCCTTCCCTACCCCGTTCACCTGACCCCAGTGACCATAGCTCCCTAGGTGACACCACCTCCCCTTTATTGATTACAGATCCCGCTATGTGCCCCCCTCCCCACCACCCCATATATACACAGCAGAGCGCAGCCAAGCATGTAACAGGAAGCTCAAGGGGGACCGATCAGTCAGTCCCTACTGAGCAGGAAGCAGCACTCAGAGGGGCTGACGATCACACATCAGCCCACTCTGAGTGCATTCGACTGGCGAGCCAGTGCTTAGAGAAGGGAACTTCAGCTCCCCTCTAATCACTTTTGCATTACTAGAAACTAGAGATGGCTAGTGAGTGAGTGTCTCAACACACTGACTCGAATCATTCAGATGAGCGAATGATTCGAGTCACTCAGTGTTTGGTGTGTCGAGACACCCAGCTCCCCAGCCTCTCTGTCAGTGGGAGCTAGAGTGAGTGCCAGCTCCGCCCCCTACACTGCTGATCCGACCTGATAATACTTCTCCACTGTGTCAGATCAGCAGTGTAGGGGGCGGAGCTATCAGTGACTCACTCGGAGTCGCGCAGCTACTGCCAGGGCCCGGGGAGCGCACTGACTCAGGAGAGTCAGTGAAAACCCTGAGCTGTAGTGCTGGGCTGCGGGGGGAGGGGGAGGCGGAGCTGTCAGTGACTCACTCTGAGTTGCTGGCTCCCCTGCTGGCTACAGCGCTGCACTATCTAAAGAGTCGTGTCTCGAGACACTGTCTCGAGACACTTCACTGAGTTGAGCCATGAGGCTCAACTCAGTGCAGTGAATCGTACTGCCCATCCCTACTAGAAACTGCACCTCCAGAATGCTGTTTGCAAGGCATTCTGGGGTTCAGAAAGTATACATGATGTCGGTGGTAACAGACCACAGACATCACAACCTGGCCCCTCACTAAATATTAGTACAGGACAGGTTGCAGTACGGGCAGAGATAGGATGCGATCGTAGCAGGGAAATGACCCTGCTGCTGCCCCCAACACGTTCTGGTGCCTGAAGCATAAGCTCCGCCCTCGCTACTCCCCTGACCACTTCTAACTATAGTTAGAAGCATACTGATGGCAAGCTAGGGACAAGGGATGAATAATTTGCCCAGTTTGGGGCATCTGGTACCAGAGATGCAGGTGGATAGAGGGAAGGAGTCACACTAGTCAGTCTAACAATTAGCCTGCACCCCTTACTCTCTTCTGTACCAAGCAATTGGACATTATTTCACCATACACAAATGTTGTGTCTTTATTTAATCAATGCATTTGCTTGTAAAACGCCTTGACATAAAATGGAGTATGGGAACAGCCAAATAAACATACCATAAACAAGAGGTTGGAATCAATGGGGTAGATGTATGAATCCCAGAAGCGGTATCAGTGCACGTTATGTGCGCTGATACTGCTTCTCCCCGATGTATGATCGGGGGTCTGGACGGTAAATGACAGGTACGCTATGCGCCCCTGTCATTATCGGCACTGCTATTTACAAGATAGCAGCGCCAAGCGGCAGGGCCATGTACGAATGGTCATGCCGCATGACCGTTCGGCCGGCTGCAGCTGTCGTTATTGACAGCTACAGCCTGGCGCTAGCCTATCCCCACAGCAGGGACAGCGCTGTCCCTGCTGGGGCAGCTGCTGGCTCCAGGGCTGCACGCGGGGATCTCGCGATACTTGAGAGATCCCGCACATGCTCAGTGGAGCCGGCCGGGACAGAGACGCAGCGCATCAGCACTAGGCTGATGCACTGCTGTCTCTAGCGGGCAGCGCTGGAGGGGGGAATTAACGCTCCCCCTCTCCGGCCGATGAGATGTTCTTACATCTCATCGGTAGTGCTCCCTGCTTCGCCTCGGTAAAGAGGCAAAGCAGGAAGCGCTATAGCGGCACGTTAAGTGCCGCTATCATACATCTACCCCAATATGTGGTGCTATGGAAATGTAGCTAACCATAAGTATTGGAATGTTTAGACATAGGGGCCTATTTACCAATATAGAATGAAAAGAAAGATTTTCTTTTGGTGCTTATTGCAGCAATAGAATTTTTTCTAGGTCAATTAAACAAAAAACTTAATTGGGGCAGCTGAGTGATGCCCAGTTGCTGGCGATATTGGCTAAGAGCGGTAAGAAGAGACTTATTGTTTCACTGGCAAGTTCAGGTCCCCCTTTTATTGATGTTTTCTAAAAATTCTCAAAAATCTTTCAAATAAGATGTTACTTGTGGGCCTACAGAAGCCTCTACTCAAGGAGATGATGGAATCTACATGTAGCCTGGAGCCTTCTGACCCCTGCTTTGCTACTCTCTCTTTACTGTTGAGCATAGTGAATGCTACCTGGGCCATTTGGGACTGAAACAACCCGCTGCTGAGTTCCTCAAGGCTGTAGCCTTGCCAGGCCTTGGAGTCCCAGATTTCTCTGACTGCTAAATCAAGTAATGGCTTAATTAATACCTCTTAAATAGGGTCGTAACTAGGTATTTGAAGGCACCATATCAAAAGTTTGTAAGGGGCCTTATGCACCACCCAAAGGTGAAAAATGTATATAACACATGTACTGTTAGGCCCCCTAAGCACTGGGCCCCATCACAGCTGCACCCCTTAAACCTATGGTAGTTAAGCCCATGCTCTTACATCTGATTAAGGACTGGAGACCTGACTTTGTGGCATCTGCTGTCACACTTGCTGATTAATGAGCAGCATTTAACCACTTAACTGACAATTTTTTCCGGCAAAACCGGTCAGAAATTGCCAGGTCCACAAGAGAGTCCGGGGAGTCAGAGAAGATCAGTTCTGCACATGTATAGAATGGATTTCCTCTTCAAAAAACACAGCATGGTGGTGCGGACGCACCTTGTCAGATGAAGCACAGTTGACTGAAATTCCCATCCCATGCGACTGAGGGGTATTCAATATGAAAGGTTAACTTCCCTGGCGAAGTTAACGTTTCATATCGGAGTTTTCTTCTGCGTAAAGGTATGGTGCGCGCTCCCGCTTATCCCCGTATTCAATATCAAATTAACGAAAACGGGAAACTCCGAAGTTGGATTTGCGTAAAGTTACGAATTTTTCCTTAAAATAATTGCAAGACCCCCCTAAAGTTGTAAAAACATGGGGGAACACTATGGGTACCCCCGTTTTAGCCTTTAATTGAAAGTCGGGGCTTTAAATAGTCGCAGCAGGTGTTTTTTTCACGACATTGAAGAAGTGATGCAGAAGAGCACTTAGGTTATTTTTTTCGTTTTTTTAAGTGGTCCCATCAAATTTGGGGTACATGAAAATGGGTACTAGCATATTTTGGTGTCCCTAAAGTAATTTTTTTTTAAATTCTGCATTTGTGCACCTGCCGCTATAATTCTATTCTAGAAAACACCTGCCGCATACATGCAGAATAGCCCTGAACCTATTTCCCTATTGTTTAACAATTGTTTCCCCTTTTTTTTTGCACCCCATTTTTTAAATTAATTTTTTGGGGTGTCCCTATTTTTTTTTAAACTTTTTTTGACACAGTTCTTTTTTAAATGTCAATCTCAGGGGTGCAGGCTATTTTTTTTAAGCCTGCACCCCTAAACTCCAATTCTGCACTTTTTTTCGACACCTATTCAATAGTGAAAAGTTATCACCGTTTTTTATCAAAGACTTTTCAAAACTGCAATAAGTCTTTGAAATTGAATATGGTGTAAAACTAAAACCAGTGATTATTAACGCAAAAAAGTTAAAAAGTGCAATATTAACGCAAAAAACGATGTTATCGCACCCATATTGAATACCCCTATAAGTCAGTTAAGTGGTTAAAGAGGAGTTCCTGTAACCTCAGTTTTAGCAGACTCCATGATCATATAGCTCTCAGGTCAGATATACGAGGGCTGATTGAAAAGTAATGAGACTGATTTTTTTATTCAGAATCAGATGACTCCACAGGATCTGAACATTTTTCTTTTTCAAAGTAACGTCCTTAATATTCAATAAACTTTTTGAAGCATTTCAACAACGATTCAAAAAAGTGCAGTAGACTATTTTGTGACATCACTTTTAGGATGGGACGCATGTCGCATCACATCACTGTTGGTAACGCCGGTATGCATGTAGGAATACGCAAAGGACCGCTCTCTCTGTAAATTGCCAGAGGATACATATGACTATTGCCCCAAACGGGTTGATCACAAGATATAAATGAACTTCCGGGAGGGCAAGACTCCAAAACTACAGAGCCACATGGAAGGGCGGAAGTAATATACCAGAAGTGATGTACTGTCCCGTTCCTGTACCCATGATACTGTAGTATTGTCATATAGCAGCACTTCTTGCTACGTGGTTTGGGGCTGCGGGAAGGAGGTAGAGTAGTCAGACTGCCATGTTACCAAGGCTAGAAGGAGGCACCTGTTGTTAAACTTGAATTTGAGGTTTGGACTCCTCCCTGTTTATCAACTAGCGTTCATTGTTCAATATGTTTTGAAGTGTGGAAAGGAAAGCCTGTTGAACATTTCCTGACATTTGTTAAGATTTATGTCAATGATGCAGAAAATATACAAATACTGACTGTAATTTATGAACAATTTCATCAGAACATTAATGAATGCCATGGACAAACATAAGATAGTGCCAGAACATGTTTGGAAAGTACATGGGGCTTCAGCAAAGGATCAAAGATAAAAATGAATTTGCTTTGTTTAATATGTGTTCATGTTTTCTTGCTCTAGTTACAAGGGTATAGAAAATGTTGATAATTGGCGGCTTCCTTGTGTGCAGGACATTCATTAACCTCGGTGGGTGAATGTGAGCAGACAGCTGTCTATGGCATCACTATTCTCTGGATTCCTCCAATAGCTCTACATCTTCCTTTCATCATCAGCACATAGATGGAGCATTCTCAAGGGTTTGCTCCCAAAAGGTGTCCCTGTTCCCAAAACACTTCCTGATTCAAGAAGTTCTGCTTTTGCTGATGCGACTGATGCCTTACACAAAGGGTATCTAAACATAACTCACACTCCTGGTACTTTTCGAGATGAAGGATAATTTATTAGTATTAAACAAGATATAAATTCCTTGGCATCCAATATGAGTAAACCTGAAATTGCATTGATGAGAGTTATTTGGAATGGGATGCAGTCATAAGGTCGACAATAGCAGATACTGTAGACAGTTATGATTTCGACACCACAATATCGATAATTATGATGTCGACATTGTTAAAATGTCAACAGGCAAGATGTTGATATGTGAAATGTTGACATTCTTAGAATGTCGATATTACGGTTAGGCTGTGGGATGGGAGGATTAGGGTTAAGCACTGGTGTGAGGGTTAGGCTGCAGAAAGGGAAGGTTTGGGTTAGGCACTAGGGTGAGGGTTAGGGTTAGGCCGCAGGACAGGAGGATTAGGGTTAGGCACTAGGGTGAGGTTTAGTGTTAAGCTGCGGGACTGGAGGGTTAGGCAATAGGGTGGAGGGTTAGGGTTAGGTTGTGGGATGTGAGGGTTAGGGTTAAGCACTAGTGTGAGGGTTAGGCTGCGGGATGGGAAAGTTTGGGTTAGGCACTAGGGTGGAGGGTTAATGTTAGGTTACGGGATGGGAAAGTTAGCGTTAGGCACTAGGGTGAAGGGTTAGGCTGCGGGACAGGAGGATTAGGGTTAGGCACTATGGTGTGGGTTAGGGTTAGGCTGCAGGACTGGAGGGTTAGGCACTACGGGGAAGTTAGGGTTAGGCTGGGGGGGAGAGGTTAGGGTTAGACACAAGAGGGAGGGTTAGGGATTAAGGTTAGGAATGGGGAGATAATACTCGCCGAAATGCCACTACATCATACTTGCCTACTTTTGAAAAACACTTTCAGGGAGATTGCAGATGGTAGCAGAATGTGCCACCCCACCTAAAGGGCGTGTCTCGCTCCACCTATGGGGATATATATATATATATATATATTCCTAAGATGAGACCATAGCTCCCCCACTGACATTAATATAGCTCTGCCCTGCCATGTTCACAGTACTAGATGCCCTCCACACGCAAATTCACATTACTAGATGCCCTCCACACACACACGTTAGTGCCCCCCTACACATACACAGGTGTCAGTGCTGGGGTAAAATTACAGACACTCACTTTGAGACCAGGCACTTCTCCTCCTCCAGCCTCTCCACCAAGCTCCCAGACCCAGTCACCACTGAACAGCGCTCTCTCCACCAGACCAGAGCTTCTCTCTGTGCTGGGTCAGCTCCAACATCACTCCTCCTCCCGCATGTCTCAGTCCCCGCGGCTCCCATGTGCAGGTAGGAGAGCGGGAGGGATCCGCTGCATGGCCACTGCCGCTGGAGGAAGACACTGTTGTGTGTGGTCTGAGTCTCCATGCGGCTGCTCACAGGCTCTCACTGATGCCACACACCTGCACTGTTGTCCCAATCAGTGAAGCGCTGCTGTTACCAGGCCTCCGCCTGCCACCGCCGCACCCAAGCACACTCTGTGTGCGCACTGCTGACTAGTACTGGCCACCGCTACCCACAACTCCGCAGTGGCCGGCCTTTAAGTAACATGGTGCCATGTGTTGTGACATGACAACGTGCCCCCGCAGGCCCCGCCCCCCGACATTCCGGAAGTGAGCATGTGCAGTCCCCAGTGGCTTCCAAAAACGGGAGTTGAAGTAAACTTTGTGGGGGAGCGGGAGGCTTCATTAAAACCCGGGAGCCTCCTGCTAAAATCGGGAGGGTAGGCAACTCTGCACTACATCAGATGATTCCACCTGAAGAAGCCCTGGAGCAACGACAGCCATCGGGAGCAGGCAAGTGACTGGGCCTCTAGGGATGATATGTCAACATTCTATCATGTCAACATTTCATCAGTCAACATGCTAAGGCATACTCAGCATGCTGACATGCTGCCCAACAACCATTTGGAACACAATATTGGAGCACTTTAACAGTACTAATAAGACTCTTCAGTCATTTACAATAGACATTGAAACCACTGTGAAGCTGTATGAATCACAAATTTCATTTTTGGAGAAATAAAGAAACTTGTTTGAAGCTTTGGATAAGAGGATAAGAGAATTTCAAACTGCATGGCGTACAAGACAGAGCACCAACGTCAGCACAAGCGACACAGATTCTTTGATGAAACAGATGCAGATGAAAGTCAGGCATTCTAAGCAAAGAATAATATTCGCTTTAACACTTACTTTGTCATTCTGGATGCTCTGGTTGTTGCACTTCGTAAGCGATATGAGGCATATGTTGAGAAAGATCAGAGATTCAGATTCAGACATTTATTTAATCTAACAGCAAAAGATCCAAATTATATCTGTGAAAGTACTTGGTATCATGTTATCCAAATGAACTCTGAAGGGGTGACGCTGCACTTTGCTTCTCTTGTGGACAATTTGAAAATTCAAACTCCTCAGATATTTGGGAAGCTATTTGTGAGCACAATTTTAGAGTAACTTATCCATCTGTGGACAATGTATTCCAAATGTATTTGTGTAACTTTGCAACATTTTTTCGGGGAAATGTCAGCTCAGGATGTCATCTTTATTATAATTGCGCATAGAGAGCCTGATTCTGAGCTACACGAGTTTGACCAAACTGCACATGCGCTGTAGTGAACGCATAAGTATTTGCATATGTCCAGGTGATTCTGAGTCAGACAGATCACGGACGTTTCTCTCCATCCATGAAATGGGTATTTCTGGGTGGCAACTGGATGGTAACTGGGCATACAGAAGTGAGCAATCTCGTGGGAGTGTCATAGACATATAGAACTTTGTATTACTGTGCTGCATTCTTAAGTGTTGATTTTCTTGTGGCTGTTACATATTGAAGTCCATAATTTTAAACCAAAGAGTTTAATTTGGTTTTGCTAGGTGATGTGTGTTAGCCTTAACAGCCAGGAGAGTTGCATACTGTAAGCTATAAAAAGTCAATGAGCCCAACAAATGTTTTGCCTTTGGCCCAGCAAAGGCTAAAACTGTCCCTGTGTATTTAACCTTGCATTGTCACATGTCCAAACCAACCATAATATAACCTCATGGTTTCTTTAAATGTTACACTCTTAGGGGTATATTTACTAAAGGTCAATATAATTGATTTTGAATTTTAAATTGATCAAAATCAATGTTGTGTTTCTGGGATAAATAACACATTTACTAATACTTAAAATCCAAGTCAAAATTGTCTGTTAGTAATTGTGTAAATTTTAAATTGATTAAAATTGACCTTTAGTAAATAGGCTTATAGGTTTATTTGGATAAAAGCGGTTGTCAGCAGTAGCACAGAGTAAGCGGTTTGAGTAACCACTGTGGTGGTAACAGTGTAATGAAGTACACAGGTACTCACACCGCGGAAGAACATGTGATGCATTACATCACACACATCCAAGATAGAGCAGGGTCGCAGGGTCACGCATGGACAGTAAGTGAAAGAAAAAGAAGTTCCATAGTAATGAACCTCAAAAAAGACTATACACTTCCTAGAAAATCATTATATTAAATATACTGAATATCATCTTATATAGTTTTCTAGCCTAATACTGAAACAAAACTATTCTAATGTCTAACAGATATAAATAATGTTGTTATGTCCTATTGCAGTATAACAACAGGCACCAATGTAGTTTAGGCCAGACAGTTTATCCTTAACCAGGGTTACAGGTTTATTTGGGTAACAGTGGTAACAGGTATACCAGCAGATGTCAGCGGCAGCACAGAGTAATACAGAGTAAGCGGTTTGAGTAACTACTCTAGAAAAGCAGCACACTACTGCCTCACTCTGACAGATATACAAATACTAGGATTGGGTACGGGATGCCTGGTGCTCTGGATACCGGGGGTCAGAATCCCGAGGCCGGCATCCCGACAGGGTTAGGATACCGACACCTGTCGGTAAGTATCCTAACCCTACCTCTCCCCCTAAACCTAACCATCCCTCCCCGCAGCCAAAACCTAACCTCCGCCCCTAGTGCCTAAACCTAATCCACACCCTAGTGCCTAACCCTAATTCTAACCCTCCACCTAATCCTACTACTTACCGTCGGGATTCCGGGATTTTAAGCGCCGGCATCCCGACCGCCGGGATTTAAACTACATGACAATACTATATCTGACAGAAAATGTAAAAAAAATGGCAGAATTATCGCACACCTCAGATGACCTAACATCAATCCTCCCCAATGATGACTGGTACAATGATGATCTTTTCAAAGAGCTTGAAAAGGACTTACCTGAGCAGCCACTTCAGAATCCAGCACAGCAAACAGTAAGTAGACATGCCAGCCTTGGCCCTGAAGAAATAGACAGAAGAAAACAAAAATGAAAAAAAAAAAGAAATACTAAAAAGCAAACTGTCTGGGCAACAAAAGCATTTACAAACTGAGTAACAGAAAATCAAATAGACCTCTATTTAAAAACAGTAACATCAGACAAATGAACCACAGTACTGCTGTTCTAAATGTTCAACTGTTTTATTCACTAACACTATTATTCAGTTAAATATTTATTCATTAAAAATAAATCAAATGAAACAGCCTACTCTGAACTATTGTATTTTTTCCTCCTATTCTGTATCTGTTTCACCCTACATCATCTCCACATAGAACTATTGTGTCACAACAGGGGCCATTTTATAAGGTAGATATACCACTCTAGAAACAAAAAAAAACCCTGATCACCCTAAAGGATTTTGTTTTCTTTTTCTTTTGCTAGAAAATATTTGTGAGCACTAAAATAGGGCTAACAACCAACATACAGTACATTCTGCTTTCTGAAATTAGCTTCCCCAAACTTCCAGCGACTGAAACAGTTTTTACTGTGCTGGCCTTTCAGTGACCTACGCTGGCAACCCAAATAATTAATCCTCTGGGGCAAATGGCACTAGGATATTAAGGTTGCTGGTTCCCCAATTCCATACATCACATTAGTGATTAGCTGTAAGAGCAACATTTTAAGATTTTAGATATTTGACATTTTTCAAACCTAGCATTTCTACTGTTAATTCTCCCTCTCTTTTAAGCTGGTGAAAAACATATATTACAGAAAAGTATAAAATGTAAACATTTTCAAATTTGAATTTCGAGCACCTCTAAGTTAAGAGCCTTGTATGCAATAGCAGTCAGCTGGAATGGAACAGTGATTGTTATTATATATGACTGTGCAGCATTTTACAGGCAATTTACTAATGTGCTAATTACAGCAATAACTTATATCCATCTAGAAGTGTAAACATTTCATTTTAAAAAGCTGAACACAGATTCCTGACTATCGGGAATCTGCACGTGCGCAAGACCCATTCTGCGAGAGTGCAGAATGTGTCCTGTGTAGTCGAACGCAGCCCCTTCTGTGCTACTGCCTGATTGACAGGCAGAGGCATTTAAAAGGCGGTGCGGGGGCAGCCGCATTCTCGCAAACAAGAGCGCGTCAGTCCCGTTTTCTGGGATTGGCTAGGCTAGGGACTGCGTTGACCGACGCAGCTTCCTGGTCTCTCAAGCCGGCCAGCCTGAGTAAGCTGAAGCTCAGGGCCGCGTGGTGTCATCCACCATCGCGACCATCGACCACTGATGGTCTCGATGGTGATCTAAGCCTGCGACCTCCATTGCAGTGCTGGGATCGCAAATGCAGCAGAGGGTGTCAAACACCTCCTGCTGAATTTGCATATTAGCAAGGATGGAATTGCAAAGCTGCCTGCATGCAGCTTTGAAATTATGTCAAATGCTGAATCACCCCTCCAGGTTTGTAGCTCCTTATTTGGTGTGTGATTTGTTCTGAGGATGGCTAGGTTATGGCCAAACATCGAATGCACTATGATATTATACAACTTTTGAAGAATAAAGTCTGTTTATAAAAGTCTCAGGTGAGTTCACTCTATTACTTATAATTATGGAACTTCAAGGGGTGACACTAGGTTTGCACCCCAGGCATTGAGACTGTTGTTGCTGTGAGTGCGCCAACCAGTTCCTTGAAACTGAACCCAAACAAATTTCAGGTTTCCAACGGGATCCAAGTCCCAACTTGGTTATGTCAGTCGGGCTTGGATCCCAAAACGAGGCAAAACATCATCTTTCCATCGTCTGATCTTGCATGTTTTGGATTGCATATATCACGTAGGATATCCGATGGAGAGGGTGTAGGCAGGCAGTCGATATGGATCACGATCACTTGATAGAGGAGCAGGAGCAGCAACCAAGTACTAGCACAGCATCTGCTGCCAGTCATGATGATACTAGGCCTACAATATCTACTAAAGCTGGTCCTCAAGGGCATAGAGTGTTTAAGACAGGGTTCCTGAAATCAAAACAATATTTCACAATGTTATAAAATATTACCTATAATAATAAAGGCAACGTTTCCTGCTGAAAAACATAAAATTACCAACATGCCATACACCAAATGCAGTGGCAAGAAAAGGCGCAGTCCTTGGCCTTTATTTGTGAGTGGTGGTTCTAGAATTACTGTCAGTCAGGCATTTTCTTTTTATAACCTCACATGTTGATGCAGCATCTTCTCACAAGATTCTAGAAGAGGTGTCGTTCATTGGTTTGTTTGTATAAATCTTCCCAATAAACTCGAGAACTACTGAACCAATTTTGATCGGGTTTTCACTGAAATGTTTCTTGAGATCCTCCAAGTAATATAAGCTATACACACAGACACATCCTTTTTTTCATCAGGAAGCCATTACAGAGATAACTTACTGGGCTTCTTCCAGCAGCAACTCCTCGTGTAATCTGGTGGGACAGAGACTCTTGGCCCAACATTACTTTGAGTGACAGCTGCCAGGCAGCTATTGCTCTGTCTCCCACCCGCCCCTCTCTACTGCCAGATGGCCCATCTCAGCCTGGATGGAAGGCTTTCCCGAAAACGACAAGGGGCCCCATTACTCCAGCCTCCTGCCCCATCACTCCATCCTCCTGCCCTATCAGTTCAGCCTCTTTCCCCCTGTCACTCCAGCCATCTCCCCATGTTACTTCATCCTCGTGTCTCATATGATTCCAGCCTTCTGCCCTGTCACTCCATCTTCCTGCCCCATCAGTCCAGCCTCCTGCCCTGTCACTCTAGCTTCCTGCATCCTTTCACTCCACCCTCCTGCCCTATCACTCCAACCCCCTCCCTGGCCCCCTCAATTTACCATCATTCCATTATCCTGCTCCCTGTCTTTTCATCCTCATGTCTCATATCATTTCAGCATCCTGTCCTGTCACTCCATCTTCCTGCCCCATCAGTCCAGCCTCCTTCCCTGTCACTCTAGCCTCCTGCTCCCTGTCACTCCATCCTCCTACCTCCTTTCACTCCTCCTCCTGCCCCGTCACTCCAACCCCCTCCCCGGCCCGCTCAATTTACCATCATTCCATTCTCCTCCTCCTTGTCACTCAATTTTCTTGCCAAATCACTCCAGCCTCCTGCCCCATCAATACATCCTCCTGACCCCTCTCGCTACAGCCCCATCACTCCAGCCTCCTGCCCCCTGTTACTTCATCCTTGTGCCCTATCACTCTAGCCTCCTGCCCATCACTCCTTCATTCTGCCCCATCCCTCCAGCCTCCTGCCCTCTGTCTCTCCATCCTCCTGCCCCATAACTCCAAGATCCTACCCCGTCAGCCTCCTGCCCCTGTCACTCCAGCCTCCTGTCCCCTGTCACTCCATCCTCCTGCCCCTGTCACTCCAACCTCCTGTCCCTCATCACTCCAACCCCCTCCAAAGCAACTTCAACTTACCATCTTCTTGAACTGTCTGGTCTTTTCTTCCTCAGTAGTGCAGTGTGGAGAAGAGATACGGCAGCGAGCCATGCATGCGCAGAAGGCACATGTTCAGAGATGTGCCTCTGTGGAGAGCAGCTTGGTCTTAGTGCCCAGCGGCTATCATCCCAGTAGTAGTTAGACAGTGGTGGCACTAGCAGGGTGACATTGGTGGTGGCGCTGGTGGGGTGACTGTGGGCCTGATTCAGAGCCGCTCGTAAGCGGCCGCTCGTTCGCTCCGAGCGATGTTCGCACATCTGCGCATGCGTATGGGTCGCAATGCGCATGCGCCAACCAGTCAGTGCGGTCGGAAATCAAGCGCTCGCAAAACAGCGAGTGCCTGCTAATTTAAGTGACAGGATGAGGCGTTTGTGGGTGGTAACAGGGGAAGGTGCTTGAAAACGGGGAGTGGCGATCCGAACGCAGGCATGCCAAACGGTCAAAACGGGCGTTTTAAGGGTGTGCATAATTAACAAAGCAGCGTTATCGGTCACGTCACTTGGTTGTCTCTTAGCCTGAACTGTTCGCATGATTGCGGTAGGAAAATCCTACCACAAGCACTGCGAGCAGTTCAGACGCCTTTCGATGTACTCGATTAATCTAATAAATAGCGGAGATGACGTAGGATGCGAGCGGCCTGTGGGCGTCTTTACCAAATAGCGAGCGCATGTTTCGTTCGCTCGCTCAGACATAGAGGCGTCAACAGTGAGCGCTCAATTTAAATAGCCGGCCCCTTTTTCTGAACGAGCGAGCGCAAATAGCGTCCGGCTCTGAATCAGGCCCAGTGTCTGTTCATACAACAACTACAAACTCGCATGTTTCTAACAGCATTTTTTTAGAACTCGTACTCTATTACATTCCCCCCGCTATCTGCAGCATTAGAGAGTCAGCACTGTGGTCTAAGGCCCTCTGCACTTCACCTGCACTACCGCCTGCACTTTTTCCCACATAAAGAGTAGGAAGACTTAACAGAAGCCATGCACAGGAAGAACTAGATCAGCAGGACTAGTATCTACAAGCTGATAAGAAACTAGGGGGAGGGTGGGATGTACTGTACATATATCGTATACATCGATCGTCACCAGAGCCTACAGGGCAGTAGTGTGGACCGCACATAAGTGCAGTCCGCACTACTACACTACTAGGAACAAACACACAGCCGCGGCACCGGCAGCTGTGTGTTTCTTTTAGCAGCCGATGAGCATCAGAAAGACTCTCATCGGATGCTGCGTCCACTGCCGGAGCCGGGCTGGAGCTCGCTCATGAGCTCCATTTTCCGGCTCCCACAGTGGGTGATGGGAGAGACATAATGACGTCTCTCCTATCATGTAAAGTGGCCCGCAGGGACTGCTGGAGCCTGGGGGACAGAGGAGCGGATGCCGGAGCGGGGATTAAGGAAAGTGGAGTTATTTTTCTTTTTACGTGTGTGCCTGGGATTACTGGGGGGGCAGGGGGGAGGCTACTACTGGGGGCACGATCACTACTGGGGGTCTTGCTGGGAGGAGGCTACTACTGGGGGCATGAATACTACTGGGGGCATTGCTGGGGAGAGGCTACTACTGTGGGCGCGACTACTGGGGGCACTGCTGGGAAGACTACTACTGGGGGCACTACATAGGCGGCACTGCATAGGGGGACCTCTACAGAGAGCACTGCACAGGGGGACCACTACTGGGGGAACTGCATAGGGGGGCGGCAACTGGGGCTGGCATAGGTGCTGGGGGGGTGGTACATTATAATTTGGGGGGGGCACCAACATTTATCTTGCCTCCGGGCACCTTGGATGAAGTTATGCCACTGAGAGGTGGTGATTCAACTTAGGACAGAATTGCAAAGCTGCATGCAGGCAGATTTGCAATTTCAACCTTGCTAATGCTAATATGCTAATGCAGCAGTAGGCCTCCTGCATGCATTACTTATCCAAGCTGCATTGTACAACGCAGCATCGGATAATCTGCGGGAACATCTGCCAGCTAAGTGACTCATGGGGTCATGCAAGCTAGCCGCCACAGATGGACATTTCCTGGCCTCTTTCTCTCGTCAGCCAACGGATATCCTGGCCTCTTCCCTACCCCCCAACGGCGGCAACAAGCCTCCGTTTCGGGAAACGGAGGCTGTCAACGCCCCCTCTCCACCCACAAATGGCATCAGAATCAATCAGTTGCAGTCTGCAGCCAGTCTGCATGTGGCAGGGGCTGGCTGGCAACTTTTAGTCTGGGGGGCAAATGCAATCAAGAGGTCCCGGCTTTTCTACCAGCACATGGCAACGGCAAAATGGATGTGACAAAAAAACTGCAGGCGTGTTTTATCTAATGAAGATGAGGTCTAAATAATCAAATATATGAAAAATCATTATATCTAAGAAGAACTACAATCAACTACGTTATCTTCCTATACTTTATTTAGGAAGGACAGAATGGGAAGAATAGGCGGAGGAGTAGCAATGTATGTCAAGGAAAGCATAAATACTACGTTAATAGTATTGAAGAAAAAACCGAGTCCCTTTGGGTGACTATAGAAACAGGGGAGAAAGTGATTCTTCGTATTGGGGTGATCTACAGACCACCAGGTCAGGAAGAGAAACTGGACAATAAACTACTGCAGGACATCACTAAAATGGCGAGAGGTTATAATCATGGGAGATTTTAATCTACCCGATATAAACTGGGAGGTGTCTGTGGCAAGTTCCACTAGAAGTAGGGGCATCCTGAATTCATTGCTGGGAGCCTCCCTCCAGCAATTGGTGAGGGAGCCCACTCGGAAAAATGCAATATTAGAATTAATACTTACAAATGGAGACATAATATCTGATGTAAAAGTGGGTGAAAACCTGGGATCCAGTCATCATCAAGCAGTATGGTTCAGAATAAAGACAGATACTGACTCACCCCATACAAAAACAAAGGTGTTAGATTTTAGGAAGGCTGATTTTGGAGGGATGGGAAGATGTGTAAGCGAATCTTTGGCAGAGTGGAGGAACTTGAAAGGAGTGCAGGTGAGGTGGGAAAATGTAAAAAGTGCAATATTAAAGGCAACAGACCTCTGTATCAAAAGGGTAAGGAAACCCACTAGGAAAATAAAGCCAGTGTGGTTTGGGAAAGAGGTAGCAAGTATTGTGAAAGCAAAAAAGATGGCCTTTAGGAAATACAAGCAGACGCAAAATAATGAAGACAAAGAGGAATATCTTGTAAAACAGAAGGAGGCTAAGAAAGTAATCAGATATGCAAAGGCAGAAGCTGAGGCAAAAATGGCACAGTCAGTGGGTAAAGGGGGCAAAACTTTTTTTAAGTATATAAGCGAAAGGAGAAAAACAAAAGGTGGAATAAAAAGACTAAAGACAGAAAGAGGGAGTCTTGTTGAGGGAGACAATGCAATAGCTGATCATCTTAATAATTATTTTTGTTCAGTATTCACTACTGAGAGAGAGGGCAAGGGGCTACAGTTAAGTTGCAGGTTTAATCAGAAAAATTAGGTAGGAACTAGCACATTTACAGAGGAGAAGATCCTAACAGAACTCTCAAAACTGAAAGTGGATAAATCAATGGGGCCAGATGGAATACATCCAAGGATACTAAAAGAACTTAAAGGGGTGCTGGTAACACCATTAACAGAATTATTCAACCGGTCACTAGCTACTGGAGTAATTCCAGAGGACTGGAAAAGAGCAAATGTTGTCCCACTGCACAAAAGTGGAAGCAAGGAAGAGGCAATCAACTACCGACCAGTGAGCCTTACATCAGTAGTAGGGAAATTGATGGAAACACTCTTAAAAGAAAGAGTCGTAGATTATCTCAAATCCAACAATTTGCAGGATCCCAAACAGCATGGATTTACTGGGGGGAGATCATGTCAAACAAATCTTATTGACTTATTGACTAAGGCTTTTGACACTGTTCCACATCACAGACTGTTAAATAAACTGGAAAGCATGAGATTGGATACAAAGATAGTTGAATGGATACGATCATGGCTGCAGGATAGGAAACAGAGAGTTGTAGTAAATGCAGTGCAATCTCAAGAGGGAAATGTTACCAGTGGAGTTCATCAGGGATCTGTACTTGGACCAGTGCTTTTTAATATCTTTATTTGTGACATTGCAAATGGTATTGAAGGGAAACCATGCCTTTTTGCAGATGACACAAAGGTATGCAACAGGGTAGACACACCAGGAGGGGTAAAACAAATGATTGATGATCTAGGGAGACTAGAGGAATGGTCAAGAACGTGGCAACTACAGTTTAATGCCAAAAAATGCAAGATCATGCACTTGGGTCTCAAAAATCCAAAGGCTAAATATAGTATTAATGGCACTATACTGGAAACTACTGAAGAGGAAAGGGATCTAGGAATCACTATTTCAGGTGACTTAAAGGCAAGCAAACGTTGTAGCAAAGCAATGAGGAAGGCAAGTCAGATGCTTGGTTGCATAGGGAGAGGAATCAGTAGCAGAAAGAAATAAGTGATAATACCACTGTATAAGTCATTGGTACATCCTCATCTCGAATACTATGTTCAGTTCTGGAGGCCATATCTCTAGAAGGATATTAACACATTAGAGACTGTACAAAGAAGGGCAACTAAAATGGTGCAAGGTCTACACCACAAAACGTACCAGGAAAGACTAAAAGATCTTAACATGTATAGTTTGGAGCAGAGAAGGGATAGGGGGGACATGATAGAAACGTTCAGATATATAAAGGGTTTTAACAAAGTAAAGGAAGGAGACATTCTTCAAAGAAAGAGAAGTATTAGAACAAGAGGACATGTTCTGAAACTGGACGGTGGTAGGTTCAGGGGAAATTTGAGGAAAAATTACTTCACAGAAAGGGTCGTGGACAAGTGGAATATCCTCCCAGCAGAGGTGGTAGAGGCTAAGACAGTAGAGCAATTTAAACATGCATGGGATAGACATAAGGATATCCTTCAGAAGAAGTAAGGATCAATAAGGGTTGAGATAATAATATGTTTAAAAATAGGGCAGACTAGATGGGCCAAGTGGTTCTTATCTGCCGTCAAATTCTATGTTTCTATTACCAGCTCTGTCTGACAAGCAGACAGGTTAGTGTACATACCGGAAAGTGATCCTGCCAATTTGTGAAAAAACGATAAGCAACAAAAGTGCGCTTACCGGTTTTTAATAACATCTAAATGATTTTCCATTGCCATACAATAGTATAAAGATGGCAAAAGTGTTAGATGTTTGCCACTAATGTAGAGAAAAGTGATTTTTCTCTATGTTATCTGCTTTCATACATACCAATGTTCAGTGTAACTCTGTAAGTGTCAAATAGTGCTGGTTATAGTGCATTTGACACTTACCACCTCTTTTTACCATTCTATCCCGTGGTAACATTCTGGATTACAAGTCTTAAACTAGAGGCATATTTACTTTATTGCACAGACCAAAGCAATCAGGATAAAATGAAAAATTTCCTAAAACAAATTACTATGACTGCATCTTTATAATCATCCAGAGACATAAAAATTAAGTATGTACAGCACTTGTCACACTCACAATAATGAACCACTTGGGTATCTTACATCTATTCCTACATCCTTTGTTTTTTTACATTTTTCCTTTGAAAAATTAATGTTGCATCAACTCACTGAGGACTACTTTTCTATTCTGCTCCATTTCCAATTCTGCCGTTTCCCTATTTATATCACTCTTTCACCCATTCTGTTCCTGCTCCCTGATGACATCACTCTCTCCTTCTTTCTCTCACTGCTACCTGATGACATCACTCCCCCAATCTGTTCCTGCTCCCTGATGACATCACTCTCTCCCTCATTCTCTCCCTGCTCCCTGATGACATCACTCTCTCCCTCATTCTCTCCCTGCTCCCTGATGACATCACTCTCTCCCTCATTCTCTCCATGTTCCCTGATGACATCACTCTCTCCCTCATTCTCTCCCTGCTCCCTGATGACATCACTCTGTCCCGCATTCTCTCACTGCTCCCTGATGACATCACTCTCTCCCCCAATTTGTCCCTGCTCCCTGATGACATCACTCTTTCCCCCCAATATGTCCCTGCTCCCAGATTACATCAATCTCCTATTTTAATCTGTCCCTCTTTTTTATCCCTTCTCTGACTCCTCTCCATTTTCCCCATCCTGCTCCCCCTTCCTAACGACCTTCTAGTTTCCTCCACTTTTCCTAACTACGTCTCATTCTGTTCATCCTTTTTATCTCCTCCACCTATATCTTCTACCAGTTTCCCCATACTGCACCCTCTTCCTGACTCCACCTTTACTAACCTCCCTTCTAGGTGTCTGCCAGATAGCATTCACTTCATGATGACTCTCTCTGTGGCCTCTCCTGATTATGCCCTTGTATGTGCCCCTTAAGAGAAGGAGGCACTGCAAGGAGGAGACGGGACGGAGCATGGGAGCCGGACAGAGCTGGACTTAGGCTTTGGGGGGCCCAGGGCACTAAAGTTTAGGGGGCCCTAAAGAGCATGATTTGGGACATGGGGATAGTGTGTGGGACACTGGGAGGGATCCTAAAGTATCCCTTTTGGAAAGAAGCCCATAGGCTTCTATAAGCAATGCCATCTATAGAAGGCGTTGCCTATTGGGTGCAAGCTCGAGCTTGATACATGGGGAATGTGGCTAAACATCCAAAAACAGCAGTTTTCAGAGTTTTGACTACATTTTGCCATTAGTTCTGTACATCCCACCCATAGTCGCATACATATACACATACATACAGTCACACATATGTACAAATACATAGTTACACACATGCACATACAGATGTGTCCTGATACATTTAGCCTCCTTGCACATTAAACAGCCCTCGGTAGCGTTGAGCCTAATTTTGTACGAGTTTTTACCTTTAAATGCGTCTTATTCATACAGTGATGTGAATAGCTAGCACAAGCAGCTTCTGCTGATTAAAATGATATTTAGAATGCCTATGTTCCCTGTGCATTGCGGATGTATCTGCATGCGATACGCTACTTTACAGTGTCACAGCCGCTGATACTGTAACGCAGCATTTCACATGCAGATAAACCTGCAGACACACAAAGAATATAGGCATGCTACATTTTAATCAGCAGAAGCTGCCTGTGCTACCTATTCACATCGATGTGTGAATAAGATGCATTTGAATGTAAAAAGTCGAATGAAATACTATCTGCACTACCAAGGCACAGAGCTCCCACGTTATGTGTGGTGCGACTTGTAGCGCATGGAGGATAGATGTATGTGGACACATCTGTATAACTATATACAGTAACACACATACATAGTCACAAACATACAGTTACACACATACTGTACATACAGACACACTTATTCACAGTCACACACTAATACACACATACGTACAGTTACACACTAATATACACACATACATAGTCACAAACATACAGACACACTTATTCACACAGTCACACACTAATAAACATATACGTACAGATACACACTAATATACACACATTCATAGTCACACACTAATACACACATACATACAGTAACACATTAATGCTGGATACACACGGAATGATCTGTACCACCAACGACTTGAAAGATATCTTTCAGAGTGTCCGTCGAGTGCCAAAACAACTCTTGATCGCTGATCGCTCAGTGACATGTACATACTGAAAAATGTGAACGATAATGATTGCGACATCATCACATCGTGCAGCACGTTCCTACGACGAACAATTTTGAAAATGACCAGTGGGGGTGCGCATCGCTGGTCGTTTACGACATTAAACAGCACGATTACAGTATGATTAATGAGGGATTAAACGATTACAATATCGTAATTGTTTAATTGCTCATTTTTATCTCCCAGTGTGTACGCACCTAAAGAGATCTTTCAAAGATATCTTTCAGTGAGTCATCCTGCCACATCTCTGAACAGGCAAAGTTGACGACATCGTCCAAATTGGCCTACATGTACGGGCGATCATAGATATCATTATCGTTCATGTTGGTCATTCGCTGCATAAAAATTAATTATATGAATGTTATAGTTCACATCGTTCATAGATATCGTACCATGTGTACACACCTAAACTCACACATTCAGTCACACAATAATACACACACACAGTCATACATAGTCACATACATACACACACATACATACAGTCACAGACACACATATACATAAACACACATACACAGACATACATACATATACACACAGAAACATACATACACAGTCACAGAATTCCCCCCCCCCCCCCTTCCTCTCTATCACCTTACAGCCAGGCAGGGTACAGTACACTCACTGTCTATACTCTGTAGCACAGTAACTCCTCCATCCCCTCCTCTCATTCATGCTGCTGTTGGCCTGGCACTGACTGACTGCCGTGTAGCCCCACCCCCTATCCCCACTCCACCTCCCTGTTAGCCTCCTTCAAACTGCAGTGCACTGTGACTGCGGCTGTAATCATCAATGGCCGGGAGGCCCTGAGAGAGGGTAGCCCTGAGCGACGTGAATCCTGTGCCCTCCTCCCCTTTTAATCCGGCTCTGGAGCCAGGACCAGAGAAGGAGTCAGCAGGGAAATATAGGAGGTGGGGCAAAAGAGGCAGGACAAAGCATAGGACTGGAGCCAGGAATAAATCAGCTCTCAGCACGGAGAATAGGAGCCAGAACAAGAGGTAGGATGGAGCAGAGAGGACCAGCCCCAGCTGACGGCCTTCCACAGTCTGCTATGTATATGCAGAGCACGGCTGCTGGCGGCCCTGGACCACTAACATTGTACAGGCCCGGGGGGCAAATGGCACCCTGCCCACCAGCCTAGCCCACCCCTGGCGTGCAGGATTGCAAACCCGGTCTGCACACACAGAATGGGTCAGGCACCTGCGCAGATTCCCGACCATTCTGGCCCAGAGAATACTTTTAAATTCACTAGCAAATAAATTGTATCTAATAAGAGGACATTCACAAAGGTACAAAAAGTTGTTGTTTTTCTCTTTACAAATCTCTTTCTGCATTATTAAAAATGTCTCCAATTTAATCAGATCTCAAAACTGACAAAGGTCAATACATTAGTTTAATTCTGCATCAAGACTTTTCCAAAGAGGACCATTCGGATTTAAGGAGGAAAGAAATCTGCCTTTAGAAATTATATTAACCTTTTCAGAAGTTTAATTAGGCTTTGAGTACTCAAGAAACCATTAGCCCCTCTGACTTCCATTTTCAGATTCCAAAGATGATTAATTAAACACATCTTCGCCTGCATAGATCCCAGGACGTGCTGGCTTTAATTAAATGAAAGCGAACTTCAGAATTAAACTAAAAGTCCTCTTTTACAGAAGTTGTCGCAGTAAATTGAGCAGTTGGGCATTCTCTGTGATATTCATGTCTCCAGTTGCTGGATAAAAAAAGACATTATGGGGCATATGTAATATGATAACGAACTTGTGCCGCTGTGGGATTCCATGCAAGTGTTCCCGTATTTTTAAAGCCACAATCATTTTAAAGGCAAAGCCAAGCTAGTTTTGCTTTTAGAATGATTGCTGATTTAAATTAATGTGAACACTCGCACGAATTCCCGCAGCGGGACAAACTTGCACCCTATTACATAAGCCCTCTGTCTGTCTTTGACTGATACGTCTGTGAATGTGAACAGAGGCCCTGAGTCAGAGCCGGACGCTATGACAGAGCGCTCGCTCTGAATCAGGGCGGTCCTTATCTTTTTTAAGAGCGGCCTCCTTGCCGCTCGCATAGCTGTGGGTGACCACCCACAGCTATAGCGAGCGGCCATAAAGATGGTCGCGATGGTCAAGACCATCGCGACCATCGGGCTTGCGACGAGACCCTTGTTGTAGGGTCTCGTTGCCGCAAGCCCTGGAGTGCCTTCGGCTCTATCAGAGCCGAAAGCACTCCCACTGACATCACTTGTGATGTCAGTGGGGCCGGCGTTCCCATGGGAACGCCTCCGTCTGGGCAGCCACGCCCCCGGCATGCCCACCAAAGGGGGCGTGCTGTCACTCACCATCGACAGCACGCCCCCTTCGTAGCGAGACCCGGAGCGACGGCTTGGCCGTCGCTGTCCGGGTCTCGCGCATGCGCACTTGGCCAACATCGACCCGCTTGCGAGCGCTCGCGAGCAGGTCTGAATTAGGTCCAGACTTTGGGCCTGATTTGGAGTCCAAAGCAGCCGCATCCATGTTTGCATCTTTTGGCTGTAGCATGTCTACAACTTTATACAAATCCACTACAAAGCCCTCCCTGGTGTACATCCATGTGGCAGACTGTGCAAGGACTGAGACGGCCACTTTCAGTGCCCATATACTCTGATATACCGATTGGTGCATTTTTAGATACTCCATCAAAACTTGCACCTGCCCCATGGCAGGTGCAGATCCTCTTTCTGAATACGGTCTCCTATGTGAATGATTCTGCATCTATGTACATGACCACGACACACTCATAACATGCCCATAAGATGGACCGTCCCCGTGCATCCACTAAAACACCTCCCTGTCACCTCCAGGAGCACCCAATACATATTTGAAACATTGCTGAGACTGTGTGTCTCTTGTATGCCTCAATCGCAACTCCAATCCTGTGCATGTGCAATCTAGACGCTGTATGCGATACAGACACCTGAACAGACGAAAAAACATTGGGCCTGATTCAGCAAGGATCGCAGTTGCTAAGATCCATGCAAACGGCTAATTGTTGCGTACTGCGCATGCGTATGCATCGCAATGACCGTCCCAGAACCGGCCACTGCAATCGGGACTGCGATCCCATGGCAGAGTGATTGACAGAAAGTGCCATTTGTGGGTGGTGACGGGGGGGTGGTCAACCGAACGAAGCCATGCCAGTGTGCAGTTGCAGAGGCGTGCATAAATTATCCACTGCGATACTATACGCAGCCTGAGCATGCGCTGAAGTTAGCAATTCCTGAGTGAGGTCTGACCTGCCTTAACTGTGCGTATGGGTCCGATGGTACTCAATTGTACTGATGTTTTTGCAGTCTTGCTAACCCAGTGGTTCTCAAACTCGGTCCTCAGGACCCCACACAGGTCACATTTTCCAGGTCACCTAGCAGAAGCACAGGTGTAGTCATTACTCAGTGACTCATTTTAAAAGATCCACAGGTGGAGCTAATTATTTCACTTGTGGTTCTGTCAGGAGACCTGGAAAACATGCAGTTTGGGTCCTGAGGGCCGAGTTTGAGAACCTGTGTGCTAGCCATTACGGATGTGCGTGTAGGTGAAGTGGGCGTCCTTGTGTAGTGTTGAGGCGGCATTGCGATCGCTATGGATTAGCATACTATCGCAGTTGAACTGTGTGCTTACGCTATATTGCTATCCATAGTGAATCAGGCCCATTGTACATCTGCATGAATATCGACATAGCCAGTGACTCAGAATCAGGCTGTATGTGAGGGAGGAGAGCATCATTTATGGTTGAGTCATATCGATTATTACACTTTACCCAAACTATCTATCTATATGTAAATATATTAGTTATACGCTAAGGGGTATGTTTACTAAAGGGACGATTTTTAGAAGTGGAGATTTTGCCCAACCAGAATTTAGCTATTGTCTTCTAGAAGGTGCTAGATAAATGTTAAGTAGAATCTGATTGGTTGCTATGGGCAACATCTCCACTTCTAAAAACCCACACTTTAGTAAATATACTCCTAAATGTCAAAATGTGAATCATCAATTGATCAATGTAATATAGAAACCACTCATTTAGATTGTGACAAGATGATTAGAACTGTTTCAATTAAATCAACTACGTATGTGTTCCTGCCCCTTAAAATCTGAGAAAGCCACCTTGGTCCCCTCATTATATACAAGCACCTGACAGTGTATACACCTCTGGCATTAATATTATTATTGTCATCATTATCACTCTTTGTTCATAGAGTGCCACAATATTAAGAAGCACTCAGTCGATCATAATATAAAATACAAACACTGACATGAAACTAACAATGTCCCTGCCCTCATGACCATACGATCTAAGAGGTGTGGAAAACACTGGATCCATAAGGTAGAGGAATAAGAATAGTAACTGGTGGGGAAGAGAGTCTGGCTAGCGTAAGGCAGAACCATTATCAGACATTTGTGTGCATGTACTGGTAGTGTGACCAAGCCTGGCGCAAGCTCGCTGGGTACCCTAGGCAGCATTGGGTGATGTGCCACTTTTCACAGCCACTTCTTAAGCTGGGTACAGACTGACAGATATTTTGGCCGATCAATTGATTGGCCAATATATCTGGTGCCCGTCGGCCAGTGTTTACCAGCGATATGCAGCCAAGGGGAGAGGGGCGGACACGCCCCCCGGCCATCGGGATCCGCAGCTGCCTGGAAGATGATGGTCGTTCAGTGTATATGAATGACCATCATCTACAGATATATCTGCAGATCACTCGATCTGCAGATATATCTGCTAGTTGTTTACCTACCTTTACTTTTGCAGGTGGGAGGTGGGGGCGGCATCAATATATATAAAAGCATATTTTTCCACCTAGCAGTAAGGTAGTTCCTAGACTGACACGCCGATAGTTCATGACATCCAGTACCCTAAAATGAAGGTTTCTCTAGACAGATCTATAAGTATTAGGGGTCTATTCATTATGTTAGTTATTGGGGACCAGTCGGACCCCGTTAATTAACATACTAACTTACGGCGAGCACCGCAGCAATTCATCATTGGTTCGGCGCAGAGACAGCTGATCCAAAAATCAGCTGTCTCCCCAAATGTTTTCACTGCTCGTTTCAGAGCAGTGGATGTTATAGTACTAGTGCGCCTGCGTGAAATAGAATTCACGCAAACGCACCAAGCCCCGTCATCCGAAAGAAGGAGCCGGACTGGGGTGGCGGGTGTGTGGGAGCAAACGCCATCTGAAGATGGTAAATGCTCCAGCAGGACAAATCGGGAGAGAAAGGTAAGCAGGAGATATCAGTGATATCTCCTGTATTACTTTTATAATGAATAGTCGAGAGCCTTAATTTCTACAAAAGTGGGTGAAAATGTTCTTTTTTTTACCTACTTTTGTAAAATTAAGTGATAATGAATTGACCCCCCTAATCATAGACCATCTATCCACTTTAAAAATAAATTACTAATAATTTACTGTGATATCCTCTAACACTTTAATACTATTCCTGGATAAGCACTAAACAGTAGATTATTAGTGAAGGCATAGGAGAGAGCAACGACTGACTGTGAATCATACAGTTATTAGGGTAGCCTGCTATTCCTTGCAGCCATATGAACCCTCATCAGCTGCTTACTGCAGTGCAAGCAAATTCTATTAATAGAAAAGGTGTATGTGAGCAAAGTGATGTGAGAAATATAGCACATGTGCCATATTGTGTAGTTGTGAAAAAAATGTGAATGAGATTTTTGTGTGAAGTAATTAAGCCAACAGCTCTTAAATGTGGTTATTGCAAACTTACAGAAGCAGTAGAGGAAATGAATCATATAGTCACTGGGAATCATTTACAAACTTTTACAGAAATATGGAGATTTTTATGTATTTTTTAATGTGCCTATTTATTCTCGGGGCACATATATTTGAGTGCATGCAGTACATTTATGTAATTGGCACCTCATTCTTATCTTCTATAAATCATGATAGGAAGGGGTTATTGTGGCTACTGTTTATTCAAGTCTCGGAAACTTAACAGTTCAGGCCATCCAACAAACAATGCCATACAGCAGCTAGAAATGATCAGTTATCTTCAAATGTAATGCCAATGAAGCAGAGCCGTAACTAGACTTTCTGGTGCCTTGTGACAGAAAGAGCATTGGCACCCCCCCATTTTTCAAATAGGGACACAACGCACCCAAAAAGAGGAATTCCCTCATGGGGAAGGGCCAGGGAAGAGAAAGGGGAGGGCAGGAGATGCCAGGGATAAAATAAGAGGAAGCTACAACTACAAGTGAGAATATAATAAACAGAAAATTACCCTAGTTACGGCCCTGCAATGAAGGTCCATGAGGAACTGTTCGTTTTACAGTGGTGTATATTTATTGAAGTGGAATCTTTGATTTACAGATTTGCTTTGCTGTTCTGCAAAATACCATATTGTGTTGTTTTTGTGAATTTACATTTTGCTATATTAATAGATGCAGGATGAATGGGGATGTAGTTTGGAAGCTGACGGTCTAAATCCCGACTGCCATCTTCCAGATGTTCTAATCCCGGCGTGGTACTAATGACAAGCGTCTAAATCTAGACCCCTGTCATTAACCAGAAGCTGGAAGACCGACGCGGGGGGGGAGGGTTAGGTTTAGGGTTCCCAGGCGGACTTAGGGTTAGGCACCCCCCTGGGAGGTTAGGGTTAGGCTAGGGGAAGGGGGGCTTGGGTTAGGCACCCCCCTGGGGGACTTAAGTTTAGGTGTCGGGGAAGGTGGGGTTAGGTTTAGGCACTTAGAAGGGGATTAGGGTTAGGCACTTGGGGGGGAGGTTAGGGTTAGGCACCCCTAAGGGAGGGTTAGGGTTAGGGGGGAATTAGGTTAGTGATACTTACCTTAGGGACGATCAGGATTTTCAATCTTGCCGGGCTGCAGGTGGTCAACTATTTCTGTTGTGCGGTTGGGGTAAAACTGTGAACCATACTTTTTCTTTCTTACTCCATCTTGCTCACTTGGTTTTTCTCTTTCTTTTCTTCTATCACATTTTATCTTTTTCTTTACTCTGCTCCTCACTTTGCCCACATCTCTTCTCCCTATTCTCCCTAGTGAGAAAATTGTGTTTGGAATCCACAGGTATAGATACAGCCCAGACATGTTATTCACCCCCTTATGTTCATTCAGATTAGGGAGGCCAATCCTGGGATCGGGATCGGTGGGATGCCAGGAATTGAATCCCGGGATTGGCGCTTCCAAACCTGGGATTTAGTGGATTGAATTGCACAGCATGAATGATGAGTTTAGCCAGGAAGCCCTGAGTTAGATTGCACTGCCCCAGCCTGGTGGGCAGGCTGTGCGGAGGAAAGGCTGTGTGGCTGAGCTGGCGTGACATCAGAGGTCATGCTGCACAGCCCCAAGCCAGCCCATCCCCTCATCAACAGCCACTCCCAGCACATATAGGAAACAGAGTGGCACTGCAGTGGCAGACAGTATGACAGTTTAATAAACTATACGACCCCATAGAGAAACTGAGAATGTTTTCATTAATCAAGAACTAGATCAGAGGCATGAGGGAGATGAATATGTTTATGGAGTAGTTGAAGGCAGGGAAAGGAAGGAATTTTTTGATTCTGAAGAAAATTTATGAGGGAGGATCAATGTAGGATCAAGTTCTTCAGTTCCTGAGAGACAACTTTGATCTGGAGAAGGTTCGCTATTCGAGCATGGAGAGTTTGTCAGAAGATATTATGCAGTGTCTGCACCATCACACAGAGATGCTTGGGGCGTATATGGTAGCAGGCTCACTGAAGCCCACTTATGTCCAATCCTATGTGAACCAACCACCTCAAACCTGATCATCTGAGTGACATCTGCAGAGCACCTGTCGCTAACACACAGTGAGGGCAGCCATATTGTGCCACATTCTGATTGAATATTGATTCAGCCCATATACGCAGTATATTTTTTATACATCTAACAGAAATGCAGTGGTCTTGCTTGTGGAGGTGCTAAATAGTACACACTGTAAACAGACATTTACTTTGCGCTCAGGGAGGTTGTTGGGGATAATGGGACGAAGACTTGCTGTTTACATCGGAGGAATGCAGCCAGTAGCTCTCTGACTGAACTACAACTCCCAGCATCCGTGCTGTTTGCCGGGCCTGCTAGAAGTTGTTTGTCACAATGGGTGGACTGCCTCAGGTTATCTCAACCTGCTTTACGCACGGTATGTACCAAGTAAATATGTATGTGACCAATATACACAACTGATTTTTGTATTAAAAATATGTGTACTTTATTGCACACATCCTAGCAGAAAGATGCTCTGTGCTGCTGCTCATATTTGTCTTCTCTCGCATGACACCCACTATCTACATTATCCAGTTATTTTGCTTAGAGTCAACTACATACAAAGGAGGCAAGCATATATTAAGCTGAACCGTTATTTATGACAGCCTATCAATTCACCAGGGCAACCGGAGCAATTAAAAAAAAAGGGTCAATTTGAAAATCTAACATGTTTTTCCCACCTAATCAACATGGTGGTTCAAACGATTTTTTTAATAAATGAAAGGGGCATGCAGAAGATGCTGTCTGTGGCTATAACAATTTCTGGATATTTTTGGGATTCATTAACCTCATATAGAAGATTTCAGCGGCTGTGATAGTGCAAATTCCAACATGGCACATCTAGGAAACAAGAGTGGCACTGCAATGGCAGACAGGATAACAGTTTAGTAAACTTTAAAAATGTTTGTCGTCTATGCAAAAAGAAAGCAATGCTCCAAACAGTGCATAGTGCAAAGAATAGAGGTGCAAGATGGAATTGTCCTAGGGCCATCCCACTGACCATTATGTTGTAAATATTAAACAGGACATGTACAGTTTAACAAACAAATCACTTCAGTGACAGGGACTGCCACTGAAGTGAATGGTTTGTCTGGGCCCCCACAAAAAAAGCTACCAATGGGCAGCTGACATTGCTGACAATGATCTCTACCTACACAAACTGGCTCTACAGAGGCAAGATGTTGTCGCCATCATCATCCAATTCCTCACCCTCATCAGTATGTATATAATACTCACACAATATTAATTCGTCCCCACTGGAATCCACCATTACAGGTGCCTCTGTATTTTTTTATGTAATTGGTGGTAAAGTTCTTCCACTGGGAATTTGTAGTACATTTTGATGTTCATCTTTTCCACATTTTGAGGAATTAGTCTCCTACGCCGATCACTGAAAAGGTTCCCGGCTGTGCCGAAAACTCTCTGTGTACACACTAGGGGGTGGGAAGCTCAAGTAGAGCAAAGCCAGTTTGTGCAAGGGCCTCCAAATTGCCTTTTTTCCTGCCAATAATGAAATAGACTGTCTGACATGCCTATTTGTACGCTATCATTACAATAATCCTCAACCATTCTTTAAATGGTGACAGTATCAGATGGAGTCATGATAGAGGTGTCATTAATTGTAGGAAATTCATTTAGACCTGACCAGATGTCAAAAGATTGTGTTGACTCGTCTGCATTACCAGTGGGTCTCCTAGGAAAGCTGAGTCTTTTCCTGGCAGCCACACTTGCTAGAGAAACTGAATGAAGAGCCATCGCTGAGTCACGTGCCACTTGAGCTGACAATTTGCTTACCAACAGCTCTTTGCATCTCTTCAGATGGGAAGAAAGACACGATGTATGACTTAAACCTAGGCTTGAGCACCGTCGCCAAAATGTAGTGATCTGAATTGAAGATCCTGTCAACCCTTGGATCCTGGAGAAGCGAATAAAGGACTTGATCTAAAAGTCCGAAATACTTAGCGGAATCGCTTCATTTCAGCTCATCCTTCAGTTTCTCAAGCTGCTTTTCCAACAGTCTAATTAGGGGAATTACCTGACTCAAGCTGGCAGTGTCTGAACTCATTTCACAGGTGACTACTTTGAAGGGTTTTAGCACCTTGCACAACACAGAAAGTATTCTCCACTACACTTGAGTAAGGTACATTCTCCCTCCTCTCCCTATGTTATAGGTAGCTTTGGATGGATTTTTGCTGTTTCTATATCTGCTAAAGCATATAAAGGGTGGAGTTCCACCTTGTTACTACCTCTTGCTTCAGCTGGTGGCAGGGCAAATTCAACAGTTCTTGCAGATGCTGCAATCTTCTACATGCACCTTCTGAATGAGGAAAATGTCCTAAAATTTTTCGGGCCACAGAGTGCATCTCCTTCATGGCCCTGTAATTTTTTTTTTAATTTTGCACCACCAAATTGATTGTGTGAGCAAAACATGGGACATGTTGGAATTCACCCAACTATAATGCTCTCACAATATTGGTGGAGTTGTAAAAAAATCACAAATCCCGAGGAGAGTCCAAGCGGGGTAAGCCATTTTGTAATGACTTCCCTGAGTTTTTCTGAGTTGTCAGCTGTATGCCTCTTAGTGAAACCGGTGATATACAGCGTAGCCTGTCTTTGAACGAGCTGCTATTTGTTAGATGCTGCTGCTGTTGGTGCTACTGAAGGCAATATACCCACCCAGCGAGCTGTCACAGACATGCAATCTTTAGCTGGATTTTTTCATCTTCTGCCCAGGCATGACAATGACCTTCTTATCACGGGCAAGAACTGCTTCCACTGGTGCCTCACTTACACAAATAAAATCCTCATCCTCAACATTTTCATCATCAATATCCTTACTAGTGCCTGCATCAGCTTCAAATATCCCCTAATCCTTTTGCACTTCTACCACAGCATCCTCCATGTTTAGGTCAGCAACTTTTTGACTTGTGCTGCTTGTCCCCACATTGGCAGAGGGTGTAGAAATGGAGGAAGGAGGCTTCTCTACAATTTCAGAAAGGTCAGGCTTACACGTAACACTCACTGACAACACTCCTCGGGGATTTGTGACATTTCTATTTCTGAACACACAGTTTGTTCTACTGCCTTACTGGTTTTAATTTTTTGACATATCTTATAGACTCAGAATAAATAGGTCTTGCATCCTAATGAGAGGCAGAAGATGCCTCACTGACAGTTGCAGAATCACCACTCATAAATACAGGCTAAGGCCTAAGCCTTTCCTTGCCACTGCATGTGGTGAATGGCATATTGGCAATTTTTTGTTTTTCTGCACTAAACTTTCCCTTTGTTAGAGATGTTTTTTTCTTTACCACTATAAAATATAGTTTTTTTGATTTTAGATGTCATGACTGAAAGCCTTAATATAATTGAGCATCGGCTTTAGTAGATGATGTTGAAGCTGTATCGTCATGATGACTGGTAGTGGCAGCAGCTGCAGTGCTAGCATTTGGTTGCTGCTCCTACTGTTCTGTTGATTGATTGTCATGTTCCATATCAACGATTGAGTTATTTTTTCACAAAAAAACGTGGCGACCGACTGCGACACATTGCATGGTGGCCCTTGATGTACTGACCATTACTGACTGCTATATCTCACACAGACAGTATCACAGCATAAATTTCATCACAAAATAAACAATATTTTTAAAAAAAAACAACAACTTGCCCACGACTGTGACACACTGCGTGGTGGCCCTTGACCTTCTGACCATTACTGACTGTTATATCTCACAGGGACAGTATCATGGCCTGAATTTTATTTTTATCACAAACAAAATATACAATATTTATAAATTGATGATCCTAAACTATAGAAAAAACAACCAATGATTTGCTTACTGCCTATTCACAAAAATAGCTTGGCCAGTATTACCTAGGGGACTGTCACTGACACTGTAGGTAGCACTGCTCATCAAGGACAGTGTCACTAAATCTGACTGTCACTATCACTGTCACTATTAGACTGTCACTAGACTAGCTAAGCTAACTAACTAACCTAGCCTACCCTATCCTCCTTCCCTCCTTCCCATTCCACGGTCCTGTGAGAAATTACGCTGAATCACCATGGTAGGGACTTATATTGGATCCAAAACTCGATCCGATGGCGGGAAGATGACGTCTCCTCATTTTCAGATGCGAAAATGTTGCGGAGATCAGTAAGTTCGGACGGGTTCAGTTTTGGTTTCCAGGAAACCGAACCCTCTCAACAGTGGGAATAAATATCAGACCAATTTACATAACTTGTGGTAGAGTTAAAAAAGATGCTAAAACATATATATATATATATATATATAAATATATATATATATATATATATATATATATACCATGCAAATAACCCGGCACTCACAAACAGGGAAGGAGTAACTTGCTAAGGTGCCATTCCAGAGTAATCACACTCCTCATAACAATCCAACAGGACGGCACTCAATAGGCTTCCAACGATAAAAAGGTCCTTTAATGTGTATATAATTCACGTTATTGGAAGGTGACCCCGAAAGCATATCTGGAAAATGCCCATGTATGAACCTGCGCCCAGCACTGGAAGAAGGACTCCACAAAGAGATGAAGATGACCTCTCACCTGGGGAGGTTTGTCTATCCTGGAGGCGTTGTGGAGGAAGTTCTAGCTGGATTCGCATCTGGAGAGATGTCTTTCAAGGTCTGCCATAGAAGCTATAATGAAAAAGTCCCCTGCAAAACGCGCATCGGTAACCTTCCTATAGGGATACCCCTGTGCGCAAGGTGAACACCGCCGCCGCAAACCTATTGTCCACACGGGAGGACTTTTCAGAGGTACTTCTTTCATCAATTCAACTGTTCTCTGATTGATTGTTTCCCACTAGACGGCCCTGCACCACAGCAGCACCAGCGAGTTAATGGTGGGTTAATGGTGACAGCAGAAAAGCCCTGCACTGATTTCTCTGTGCAATTAATGAGGACTCTTGTCTCATGTCCAATGCATATGTATGATGGGAGAAAGTAGATTCTCATCTGGATAAGTACACATACTCTATTATTCTTAACACTTTAATTATTTAGGAGCATTGTGCTGCTACTCCTATCCTCCCTAAATGGTTGAGGGACGTCTCAGCTGCTAATTATCATGTGTGGCTTCTGATTGTTTGGACAAATATGAGGTTCACAGTGGCAATAATTTTAATGCAAGTTTTTAGAAGTGGAGATGTTGCCCATAGCAACTAATCAGATTCTAGCTATTATATTCTAGAAGGTGCTAGATAGATGCTAAGTAGAATCTGAATGGTTGCTATGGGCAACAACTCCACTTCTGAAAACCTGCACTTTAGCAAACGTACCCCTTATCTTATTGTTTCATTTTTGCACTCTTATTTCGCCCACCTCCCCAATACCCCTTTCTTTAAAAAGATTATCCCTTCATCTTTTTCATACATTTTTGTCATCCATTTTTGTGACATAACTAATTTATTTTTGTTGCATTATATATTTTTCATTTTGGTTCTATTTTCAGTGTGATGTGGTGTCTTTAACTTAAGAACATTACAACATTATGCCAGTTGCTGCAATACAATGATTAATGACTATATTGGTATGTGAATCAGGTCACCACTCTCATTATAGGATTTTTTGTTCTGTTGTGTTTTACTTTGTATACTAGTGCCAGCTGTAAGTCTTTATTAAAGTAAACATTAAAAGTTATATTTTATCTTGCCAGGGAGTGTGGCCCCCACTACTAGAGTACTTTTCTGTCTTTTCTTTGTTCATAAATATACTATTTTTACTCCAGGGAGCACCTTCTGTTAAGCATACTTTATACTATTGCACAAATATTTATTATTGTGTCACTGTTTGATCTCCTGTAGATTTGTCCCCTTCATGTGTTCCCCAAACCCTTTGCATAGTTAAGGTCTGCCATTGGCAAGCTTGAATCTATAAAGGTTCAAACTCAGCCTATAAGGGGGCAGCTTTTGTAACTGGCACCACTGGCGAGCCAGTCAGAGCTTGCCTTGAGTCAGAAAATCAAAGATGGCCCCAGTACGCCAATTGCGACTTGCTGCAATATCACCCTGCCCCCTTGCTCCGGCTTATATTAGCTCCCGAAGAAAGAAGATTGCATCGCTGGGGTAAGAGATGCCACCGCCGCTAAGAAGAGAGTAAACGTCACTGAAACAAAAGCTGACAAAAATGACTGTACATCGCAGCAAGGGGGCTCTTGATAAAAGAGCTTATACTTACCCCCTTGCTCGCTAAGCAAAAACACAGAGGGGTCAGGATAAAGAAGCTGGCAAGAGTCAAGAGAGGACACAGCGCTTCTCAAGCTGATTATCCAGAAGCAGCTCCGGTGACCCCTTTTGGGGAGTTCCTGCACACAGGGGCAGCCCTTGAATAAAGAATTACCCTTGTTGCCCCCTACTATGACCCCTGAGGCTGACCGAACAAGAGTCAGTGGGGCATCTGTGTTTGGAAGGTTTCCACTGACTACCCTCAGTAATTTGGTATTAGACCCAGCAGCACCACCAGTGCTGCATTTCCAGGCAATAGGCCCGTGCCTCCATATCAGAGGGTCCCACGGATACCTTCAATGATTATGCATAATGTAGTAGGCACTAGTCCTACTAAACAAGGCACTGAGGCCTGGCACAAAGACCCTAGCCCACTAGGCAATACTTGCAAACCTAAAGATGCTTGGCACCCTGCCCACACCATACCAAAAACAATGTGATTTCCCACCAAGACCAGCGGTTGTAATCCAGTGCCTCTAAGGTCAAATGCACAGAGCCTGATCAGGCCCAGGGTATATGTACTTAATGTCACGAACCTAGGTTCTGACAAGCTCAGACACTCGTTCATTGCTGTATCCAGGCCTATGCAGAAACATTCCATTGCAATTACCTGATGCACCCGAGCAGCTCAGCAGTTTTCACCTGCTCCAATGGGATGGACTGCTATTTAAATCTGCACCTGGAGTCAGCACATTGGCTGAATAACATGTTTCCTTCCCAGGATTCATTCCTTGTGTTCTGATATCATATTGCCTGTGACTTCCATTGTTATTTTGTGGACGAATCGCTGGTTACTATCCTAAACTATTTCTGCCAGTGTTGCAGCTTCCATGATACATTCCTACTTATCCATTTGCTATTGTTACCTGCATTCTATCTGCCTATACTGCAGCTTCCACACTGCATACAGACTTGTTCATAGTACATCTCTCTTGGGGTTCTATTTACTACAATGCACATTTTGAATGCAGATTGTAGTGTGATATTACAGGCTGAATTTGCATTGCGAATTCAGGCAATATCACAGGGATTTACTAAAAATTCCTTGCAGGGACAGAGCTTGCGCTAAAGCTCTGTCCCTGCGAATCCCCTCTGCACACTTATCACGGTATTTTCACAAAAAATACAGTGACAAGTGCCCGATCATGCGCTGACTGGCTGCTGCTAAGTCCCGTCCCCCATGATCGTGGCCCCCCCCCGCAATCCCCCCTCCCTTAATTACACTTACTTCCGGTGATCGGTGCTCCGGTGATGTCCTCCATGGCTCCGGTCAGCTGACATCCCATCCTGCACTGGGACCCGGTCACCTGACCGGGCCCCAGTGCAGGATGGGAGACCAGCTGACCGGAGGGAGGACATCACCGGAGCACCGATCTCCGGTCCCTGGACTCTGGTAAGTTTTTTTTTTTACTAATTTCTTTTTCTTTTTTTTACAGTGTATCAGTGTGTGGTCTAGACCACACAGCTGATCACTGGGGCTGGCTGCGGCCTCTGCTCTGCCTGTTAGAGCGGAGCAGGAGTCCGGTAACCGGGGGACATCCTGGATAATGCCACCCCCAGGTGGCGTTATTATTACAGGGCTTCTCCTGGTATTTTTTCACAATTTCTTTTTAGTAACTTTGGCCAGATCACATTTCCCACTACAATTATGGAAAATGCGATCTGCTTACTAAAAATAAGTGATAATTAGGGGTTGGAGTAGAACTTTACGAATTCTACTCCAATTGCCCTTTAGTAAGGTGATACTAAAATAATGTGAAAAGGGTTTGAAAGCACCCTTTTTCATTTTATTTTAGTAAAAATAATGTTAATAAATAGAGCCCTTGGACTCTGCTCTACATCAGTCTGCTGGGACAGTGCATGCAAGTTGCCTTTATTATATTACTCTGTGGTTATTCAGGTTATATTGTCCTGACCCTGTATTTGTTTCCCTGTGCTGTGTGCTATTGTCTTGGGCAGGATTAGAGAAGGGTGCTGATTCCAGGGCTAGAGTTCAGTGTGCAATATACATACTGAGTTGTTCAGTAAACTGTATTACTTATCCTGACTCTCAGTTTCTGAGTTCCTCACTGGGTTCCAGTTTCAGGTCTTGCATCAGAGCAGTACCAGAGTTGCAGCTTTCTCAAGCAGTGCTCTGACTACCTTAGACTTCAATTACCAGCCTGAGTTCTAGTCTACTAGTACTATATTGCTCTGAGTCCTGGGGGTGCATTTACTAAGATGGGAATTCTATTAAGGTGATGTTGCTCATAGCAACCAATAAGATTCCAGGTATCATATTCTAGAAGGTGCTAGATAAATGAGAAGTAGAATCTGATTGGTTGCTATGGGCAACATCACTTTTTAATAGAACTCCCATCTTAGTAAATTTACCCCCTGGAGTTCACCATTGTCTCTGGAGTGTTTTCCTGGTCTTGCTGGCCTTCATAGGTCACTAGGCGAGGGGTTGCCCAGTGGGCCTGGTCTGTTCACTCCAGTTCCAGTTCAGTATCCATGCATGTCACTAGCCTGTGTTTCCTACATTGTCACTAGTGTGCTTATACTCTTGTTTGTACCCATGAGCCAAGGTGTCATTAAATGTCCACATTTCCTATGCACATCCATCATACCCAATGATCTTGGGCCAGATCTACAGAATATCACAACCGTGATACTTAATATAATCTCTTTCACCATTCAACAAGACCCTTCTGCAATCAGACCCCCGTTAAAGGTAGGCTTCTGATGTATTTCTTTTCCTCATTATATTGCTTTTCATGTACAGTATTGTCTGCATGGATGTATTAGCACTGTTTGTTAAGTAGATACTGTAGGGTTTTTTGCACTGCACCTAGTCTGATAGTTGTTCTGTTTTACATTAGAGGTCAGTTAGTTGTAGGGCTTGTATACAATTGTAGTCGGGCTTGAGTGGGTGGGATACATTACCCTGGTAGTTAGATTACAGCAGTCTTGTGAGAGGGCTGTATATGTGCTTTGTTGTATCTGCTGAGGTGCATCAAGTTGACCAGATATTGCCCTGGGGAGTATACTGGGCCTGATTCAGCAAGGATCGCACGCAATTGGCCGATTGTTGCATTCTGCACATGCGTATGCATCGCAGTGCATATGCACAAACCTTCCACTGCGATCAGGACTAAGAACATAGTGACCACACAGACCCATCGCAGAGTAATTGACATAAAGTACCATTTGGGGGTGGTGACTGGAGGGTGGTCGGTGAAACTCAGGCATTTGAACGCTGTTGCAGGGGCGTGCATAAATTAGTTATTGCAATGCCATATGCAGCTTGGGCTTTCACTGTGTGCGATGAGTTTTTCAATTTCAGAGTAAGGTCTGACCTTATGCAAGTGTCCATGAGGCTCTGATTGTTCTCAATGTTACCGATGTTTTTGCGTTCCTGGTAAACATTACGAATGTGTGTAAGGTAAAGCTTATCTTCGCAGTGAGACTGCATGTGTAATCGCTATTGCAATCGCATTTGCGATCCTTACTGAATCAGGCCCACTGTCCCTAGGTGTACTCCCCTGTAGTGTAGGCCATTCCAAGTTGGCAGGTTAGCGCCATCTGGTGAGTGCTACAGACAGTTATCGCCTGAACGTGTGAGCGCTCCATAGGTGCTTCCATCAGTCATGACCTGCACCCACCAGAGCTAATAAGTGGGTTGTTTTAGTTCTTTTGTTGCAATGGTTGGCAGTGGCAGATCCTATTATCCCTCTTTCTTCTGAATATTGTCCGTCCTGTGTTCCAGGACTGACGGCAAAACATCCAGCACCCTGAAGGTGGGTTGGAGTAGGTATGTGCCACCAGGCCTGGGTAATAGGGGGTGTGGCCTAATCTCGGGAGGTGTGGCCACACCCCCTTCCCGGAAAAAAAAGGAAAAAAAAGATTTGCAGCGCTTGGGAGGGGGGCGCTCTGGGCCCCCTCAGCCCTGCTCAAAGCCAGGGGGGGCACGATCAGTGTGATCACTCCCCCCCACAGGCATAGGAGACTGCTGTGGCTGCTGCTCAGCAGCCACGAGCAGTCTCCACTGCAGCTCAGCACACGCTGTGTGCTGGGCTGCTGTGAGGGAGGGGGAACGGCGCCGGACCCGGGCCCCCGCCGGGCCCCTCAGGAAGCCCGGGCCCTGGTAATCTGTACCCGCTTCCCCCCTCTCGGCGCTCCTGCGTGCCACACTACTAAACTAACCAGCAGCTTCCTTTCCTTGCAGCTTCACAGATCATCCACTGCTACCACCAATGACAGTAACTCACTACCTAAAGTAACATTAAAAAACCATGTCTTACTAACAGGAATTACACACACTGCAGGAGACCATTTAGTTACAGAGGAAGATGTACTAGGGGGAGCATATTTGTAGTTTTTTCAATCAGGATGGCATTTTGGAGTATGTTGAGTTTAAAATATGGCATTTTTGTAGTCATTTCCATGGGATTTAATTCAAATAAATCAGGCCGTTTTAAAACAAAACAGCTCCTTGATAAATGTACAGGTATTATTATTATTATTATTACATTTTATTTATAGGGTGCCACAAGTGGTCAGCAGCACCGTACATACAGTAAAGGGCACACAGAACATTAAATTACAATACAGTAACCAAAATATAAACAGAACACAAGTAACAGTTAGCAACACAATTCTCCATACACAATACAGCTCTGAAGGTGAAGGCTGTCATAGAAGTGCTAGAGAAGAAGGCTGTGAGACAGTGGGGTGGCGGACAAATGCTCCTAGGAGCTTACAATCTAGAGGAGAGGGGAGACAGACAGATGACATGAGGCATGAGTGTGTAGAGGGGGACCTGAGTGCAGGAAGTAAGCAAGGTAGAGATGGCTGAGGCGGGAGGGACAGAGACCTGGTAACATGGTTATGTCGTGGAAGGGTATGCTTTGGTGAACAGGTTGTTTTTCAGTGCACGTTTGAAGCTCTGCAGGGTTGGAAAGAGCCTGATCGAGCGAAGAAGCTCATTCCAGTGGAGCGGGGCTGCACGGGCAAAATCTTGGACACGAGCATGAGATGAAGTAACCAGGGTGGAGGCGATGTAACAGTCATTGGCAGACTGGAGTGAGCGGGAGGGAGTGTGTAAGGAGATAAGTTTGGAGATGTAGGGAGCAGTAGAGTTAGAGAGGGCCTTGTATGTGAAGGTGAGGAGTTTGAAGAGGATTCTGTAGGGGAATGGGAGCCAGTGAAGTTTTTGGCAGAGGGGGGCAGCAGAAGTGGAACGGCGGGAGAGGAAGATAAGTCTAGCTGCAGCATTGAGAACAGACTGGAGGGGGGCAAGATGGCAATGTGGGAGGCCAGTAAGGAGAAGGTTGCAGTAGTCAAGCCAAGAAATGATTAATGAATGAATAATCAGTTTGGTAGCATTCTGGGGGAGGAAAGGCCTAATGCGAGCGATGTTGCCTAGCTGGAACCGACAGGTTTGTGCCAGAGATTAATGTGGGGGGTGAAGGAGAGTGTGGAGTCAAGGGTGACACCCAAACAGCGAAGTTGGGGTACAGGGGAGATGATGGTGTTGTCGACAGTGATAGCGAGATTGGATGGAGTTGAGACTCTAGTAATAACATGTGTGACCACGGTATGGCGCTAAACTAAGCCAATCAATACGAAAAAATGAAAAATGAATAGTTTACTTTCCTATCCTGTTCTCTCTTGGGACGATGTATCAGGGTGTTCCCAATATATAAAAAGAGAGATAAACACAATAGTGTAATATTGAAATGATCAGGTGAATTTATTAAAACAAACAAACATATAAATCAATCCTAAAAAGGCTAAATAAAGCCAAACAAATGTCTATCAGGCATGGTATAATAATGTCTTTAATAAGAGAGAAGGGCCCATAAGCCCTGCGTACCATATCCAAGATGTATAACTGTGTTGTGGGTGCAATGCTGACTGTCCGGACCAAGTCAAGCAGTGACTAACCAACGATAACTGGTACTGGGGGTCCAGGGTCCTTCTCCTCAATTAATTGACTCTGTCGTCCTTAATGCGTTTCGAGCCCTCCTGGCTCTTCTTCAGAAGGATGCAGAGTCTCTGTCCATACCACTCTTATGTACCCCTAACCCAGGAAGTAAATTAGTTCCTCCTGGATCCGGAAATGACGAAACTGGAAGTGACGCATCCCGCGACTTCCGGTTCGCGGTTCCCGTCCAAAATGCTATTTTTTCTATGTATCTCATTCTTTTTCACTTCCCTTTGTTCTCCTCCTAGGTCCCACTCTGTGGGAAGCCTCCGATCTTTCTCTCTTTTACATAGTCTCCTCCATATTACTAATGGGGCTGTCTTTATGTAAACATCCGTTTTTTCTCCTCCAAACCGGAAGTTGTCATTACCATAGTGACAGGTGTTACTGTTAAAAATGCCCCGGAAACCTTCACCATCGTTCATATGGTCCACATAAATGAATAAATAGATAAAAAACAAGGATTATGGATATTTGAAATACATTCTTAAGTGGAAATGGGGGCACAAAATAAGGTGCAAATATAAACGTTCCTTTATGCATACATATAAAATATATATAATATATTAAAAAATATATATATAAATTTTAAATAATTGATTAAAAGGAAAAAGTAGTTAAAAAGCTGCCTTTTAAATGAACCACTTCAACTCAAAATCTTCATTCAATCCATCAGGAACTAATGTTTTCAAAATAAAAATCCATCTCATTTCACTCTTCGCAAGGTTAGTTTCAACATCCCTATCTTTCCATGTTGATTTAATGCGTTGTATCCCCATGAAATTCAGAATATTCCTTGGAGAGCAGTTATGCAACTTCTTAAAATGCTCCGATAGGGAATGTGTTTCCATTCCTTTTTTGATATTACGTACGTGTTCCCCCATGCGAGTTTTTAAGGCCCTTGAAGTACGTCCAACATAATGTAATCCACATACACATTCCACCAAATAAATGACATTGGTGGTATGGCATGTGATAAAATCCGTAATTTTAAAAGTTTTGCCTTTAACAATGAACTCTGTAATTTTTGAGCAAGATTTAGGGACATTAATGCACATACTACAGGTACCACAGCGATGAAACCCCTTAGTGCGTACTGGGTTATTGGTTGAAAAATCAAGTGCACTTCGGACCAATTTACTCTTTAAATTGTCCGCTCTACGGTAAATAAAACATGGTTTCTCTGGAAGTTCATCTTTTAATATCGGGTCTTTTTTCAAAATGTGCCAATGGCGTTTAATAACTAATTCCATTTCTTTGTAATGACTTCCATATTTCGTAATGAACGACCATTCACTATTTTTATTTTGTTGTACGTCCTTCTTTGGTTTTAAAAAAAGGTTTCTATCCATATTTTTCACCACCTGTTTTGTCTGTTCGATTTGACCTTTTTCCCTCCGTCGTGCGCATTCGCATTTGGTTACCATTGACCCGGTTGCGAGCGTCCTGTGCTCGCGAGCGGGTCTGAATGAGACCGTAACTCTCTTATTAGTTCGTTTTCTCTTTTTATTTTTTATTTTTTTCTCTTTCTTTTTCTCTTTGGCCCCCCCTCTTTTTCCTCTTTTCGTTTTTACACTCTCCCCAACTTTCAAAACCTTCTATTTCTTCTTTGTCCCCCCTTAAAAAAGGAGATGTAGATGTGGTTGGTTCCTGGTCATCCAATAATCCATATCTGTTCTTATCCTCAAACCTTGGACAGTTGTCAGTAAATGTTCTCCTGTCATATCTTTTAGGGGTCTTCCAAGTATCAAAATCCCATCTGGGCTTGTATTGTCTTTCCTGATAAGTATTCGATGATATCTATAGGATACATTGGTTGTTCTCTGTGGTCTCCAATGATCCCTTGATGTTCTTAATTTGTCCCTATAATTAAATTCTTTGTGGTAAGGTAGTGTTTTCTTCATCACCGGTCTTTTCTCTCTAAGACGTGCTGGGGTTCCCCCCGGACTCTATTGTTCCTGATTCACGGTTTTCTTTTTCTTCTTCCTCTCTGTTCTTCCCTATTTCAGGAAATCAAAGTCTCTTTGAAACTTCTTCCATTTTTTATTTACAAGTTTCCTTGTATCTTTCTCTATCTTCTCTTCTATTTTTTTCTCCAATCCTATATATTCTGCAGATTCCTCAAACGGATGAATCAAGGTTTGGAGAATCTCTATTCTTTCATTGAGAGTTTTCAGTTCTTCCCGCCTTTCTTTCAAAATTAACTCCATCAATGAAAATGAACGAGTTTGTAAAATTTTGTTCCATTCTTTTTTAAAAGTTTCTGATAAATCATCAAACGATGGAGTTTTGGTAATTCGTAAACCTTTAGGAATCATTTGTTCTGCCTGGTATTTCTCCAGCGCCGCTATTTCCCACCAGAGTTTATTTTCCTTTAATAAGCTTTTGCTCATGGTGGCCATAGCTGTTTGAACATCATCGTCCGTCATCTCAACTTCATCAAAATTTAAATAAAATGCAGATTGTACAGTTTTTCTTCTCTCTGAGAAATGGGCATACATGATGCAGCTAAAGTGTACGTATATATAAGGTAGGTTTGGATAGGTGATCAAAATTTGTTTAATACAACTCCTCAGCGCATCGAAAGTAAAGCTGCCAACAGTGGAGACACTAGGGTAACTTAAACCCCTACACAAAAATAAGTGACAATAGTAATAACATGCGTGACCACCGTATGGTGCTAAACTAAGCCAATCAATATGAAAAATGAATAGGCTACTTTCCTATCCTGTTTTCTCTTGGGATGATGTATCAGGGAGTTCCCAATATGTAAAAAGCGAGATAAACACAATAGTGTAATATTGAAAAGATCAGGTGAATTTATTAAAACACACAAACATATAAATCAATCCTAAAAAGCTAAATAAAGCCAAACAAATGTCTATCAGGCATGGTATAATAATGTCTTTAAAAAGAGGGAAGGACCCATAAGCCCTGCGTACCAGATCCAAGATGTATAACTGCGTTGTGGGTGCAATGCTGACCATCCAGACCAAGTCAAGCAGTGACTAACCAACGATAACTGGTACTGGGGGTCCAGGGTCCTTCTCCTCAATGAATTGACTCTGCCGTCCTTAACGCGTTTCGAGCCCTCCTGGCTCTTCTTCAGAAGGATGCAGAGTCTCTGTCCATACCGCTCTTATATACCCCTAACCCAGGAAGTAAATTAGTTCCTCCTGGATCCGGAAATGATGAAACCGGAAGTGACGCGTCCCGCGACTTCCGGTTCGCGGCTCCCGTCCAAAATGCTATGTTTTCTATGTATCTCATTCTTTTTCAATTCCCCTTGTTCTCCTCCTAGGTCCCCCTCTGTGGGAAGCCTCCGATCTTTCTCTCTTTTACATAGTCTCCTCCATATTACTAATGGGGCTGTCTTTATGTAAACATCCGGTTTTTCTCCTCCAAACCGGAGTTGAGACTCTATTAGGGGGAAAGATGATGAGTTCAGTTTTGTCCATGTTGAGCTTCAGAGAGCGCTCGGACATCCAGGATGAGATGGCAGAGAGGCAGCTGGATACCTGAGAGAGGACAGAAGGGGAGAGCTCAGGAGAGGAGAGGTATAGTTGCGTGTCATCGGCATAGAGGTGGTATTGGAGGCCGAAGGAGCTGATGAGTTCTCCTAGTGTAGAGGTGTACAGGGAGAAGAGCAGCGGGCTCAGGACAGTATCCTGCGGGACACCAATTGGAAGGGTGGAAGGTGGAGCCAGAGGCAGACACTGAGAAGGAGCGGTTGGTGAGGTAAGAGGTGAACCAGGCATGGATGGTGTTAGAGATGCCAAAGGTCTGAAGGGTGCAGAGGAGGAGAGTATGATCCATGGTGTCGAAGGCTGCAGAGAGGTCCAGGAGGATGAGCATAGAGAAGTGGCCCCTGGATTTAGCTGCAAGCAGGTGATTGGTGACTTTGGCCAGGGCAGTTTCCAGTTTCAGTGGAGTGAAGTGGGCAAAAGCCATATTGAAGAGGATAAAGGATGGAGTTGTCAGAGAGATAGCTGGTGATGTGGCTGTAGACAAGCAGCTCAAGTAGTTTGGAGGCAAAAGGGAGAAGAGAAATGGGGCGGTAATTGGCGGGTGAGGTCGGGTCGAGGTTGAGTCTTTTAAGAATAGGTGTGACAAGAGCATGTTTGAATGAGGAGGGAAAGATGCCGGTGGAGAGAGATAAATTGAAAAGGTGAGCAAGGTGGGAGCAGGTAGTGGAGGAGAGGGAGCGTAGAAGGTGAGAAGGGAGGGGGTCAAGGGGGCAGGTGGAAGGGGAAGAGAACAAGATGAGGGAGTGGATCTCATCGCCCGTGGTGGGGCTGAAGGAGCACAACGTGGGATGGCCGGGAGGTACGGATGGCGGAGGAGGTAGGGTTGCAGCAAATGGATTGATACTGTGATGAATTGCCTCAATTTTGGAAGAGAAGAAGGAGGCAAAGTCAAATGCAGTGAGGGAGGATGGGAGGGGTGGAGGGGGGGATGAAGGAGAGTGTTGAAAGTACCAAAAAGGCAGCGGGGATTGGAGGACTGAGAGGTGATGAGTGACTGGAAGAAGGATTGCTTGGCGAGGGAGAGGGCTGAGCTGTATGAAGAGAGGGCAAACTTGAAGTGAAGGAAGTCCGCCAGAGAGCGAGATATTCTCCAGAGACGCTCGGCTGTGCGCGAGCACTTTTGGAGAAACCGGGTCAGTTTGGAGTTCCAGGATTGGGGTTTGGACTGACGGAGGGGGACAGAGGAGGTGGGGGCAACAGAGTCAAGTGCAAAAGTGAGGATGATGTTGTAGAAGGAGGCTGCCTGATTAGGGCAGGCCAAGGTTGATAGAGGAGAGAGAAGAGCATCAAGTGATGACAGGACAGCAGGGTCAAGGTGCTCAAAATTGCATCTGGTGATGGTGGCTTTGGGTGAGGGGAGAAGTGGAGGAGTTGAGAGAGTGAAAGCAGATGGTGGTCAGAGAGGGGGAAGGGAGAGTTGGAGAAGTCAGAGAGAGCACACAGATGGGTGAAGACAAGGTCAAGGGAGTGGCCGAGACAGTGGGTAGCGGTGGAGGTCCATGGAGAAAGTCCAAAGGAGGAGGAGATGGCAAGAAGATTGGTGGATGCAGGATTTGTGATGTCAATAGGGATGTTAAAGTCACCAAGGATTATAGAGGGAAGGTCAGCAGAGAGGAAGTGGGGAAGCCAGGCAGCAAAGTTGTCAAGGAATTGGGTGGGGGAGCCTGGGGTACAGTAGATGACTGCAAGACGGAGATGAATGGGATAGAAGAGACGGATAGAGTGTACTCAAAGTGTAGTCAAAGGTGGAGAAAGAAAGGGAGGGCTCAGGTGGGATAATGCGAAAGGTGCAGTTGGGGGATAAGAGGATGCCCACTCCGCTGCCTTGGCGGTTCTCAGGTCTGACAGAGTGGGTGAAGGCGAGGCCCCCATAGGAGAGTGCAGCAGGGGAGGTTGTGGGTGAGGGCGTGTGGGCTAGATCTAAGGGGAAGGTATAAGCCGGTGGATATGGTTGGTATGGGGCAGGGGCGAGGAGGCATGGTGGCTGACTCAGGGTGGAGGGAGAGTGAAGGTTGACAAGAGAGCAAGTAGGAGGTGGGCAGGAAAGCACAGCAGAGGATGCAGCTAATTAGAGGGGAGGCAGACAATTAGTAAGTGTGATATGGTGGTGAGGTAGTGGAAGAGACTAGGTAAATACTGTTGGAGGAATAAAAGTCAAATGATGAGTAGGAAATAATACACTGGCAAGAAGTAGATTTAGACAGGGTATTTATGTGTATATAAAGCAAATGACATTATTTGGGATGTGCAATCAGAAGTTTTTCAAAAACTGAAATTTCAGTGCAAGAAGCTGCAGCTGAGGAGAAAGGTTTTGCAGTGTCCAAACCAGGGAGACCAGTGTAGTGTGTGCAGGTTATGCAGACTGCTGAAGTTTGTTTTGATGATTTTGGCGACTCACTGTGTAGCTTGCGTGTAGTCCATCAGTGTTAGTGTTGGCTTGCAGTGTTTTTTTCATCTGTTTTACGCCGGTCTAACGCTAATATTGATTTTAAATGCACAAAACACTTTAGAACTGAACACTTCAGAACTGGACGCCCAAACAGCCTACCGGCCTAACAGCCTACACTGAACTACAAGATATAAGGCAAGAAACATGTGTGCAGCCTGATTACCCCCACCTGCTTGCAAACAGCCCTCCACCCCGAGCAGAAGGTGCTAATCAAATCTGTGCATAGTGAAGGTCTGTATACAACTCTAATTCTCTTTAATACAAACATAGTACAAGTTTAAAACAAATAACAAAAACTAATATCAGTTTACCTATGCAATGTAATAGCTGCTATGCTATAAAAAAACATTGATTTGTTGCATCTGGTATCCGGATAGATGATCGACAATTAATGGTGGTCAGTCACTAGGTCGACACCAGATGGTCGACATGGACACAAGGTTGACCTGTACAAATGGTTGACACAAAAATGGTCGACACATGTTTTTTCAACATTTTTAAGGTTTGGGTTAGGGTAAGGGTTAGGGTGAGAGTTAGGGTTATACACTTGGCGGTGGGATACAGTTAGGCACTTGGCGAAGAGTTAGGATTAGGATAGGTATTAGGTATAAGCAGGGTTAGACACCAGGCGGAGGGTAAGGGTTAGGCATTAGAGGGAGGGTTAGACATCAGGGGGAGGGGAGGGTTGGGCACTAGGGTGATGGTTAGGATTAGGGTTACATTTTTAAAAAAGTGTAGACCATTTTTTTGTCGACCATTTGTCCCTGATGACCTTTTGTAGCTGTCGACCATTTGTCAGTTGACATTTTGTACATGTCGAGCTTTTGTCCCTGTCGACCTATTGCCTGTCGACCATCTGGTTTCGACCTATTGACTGTCGACCATCTGGTGTCGACCTATGGTCTGTCAACCTATTCAATGGCGATCTTTTATTCCACACCCAAATTTACCCCCAGTATGTTTGCTTCTGCAATATTGTTTTATAACTTGTTTTGTTGAAAATAAATGACAATTACAGCTTAAATACTGTTTAGACTTCATAATAGAGTAATTCAAGGTTGACTAAAGTACTCATGTCTGTGTTGCTGCTATGCACATTCTTTTCACTATGTTGTTAAAAATACAAGCCCTGAAATGCTTGTGTTTTTATTTACCTACCTCCTCATAGAAGTCACAGTGCTTTTTTTAAACTTTGCTAGTTTGATTCTATTTAATACTTAATATTGCATTTATTCTGAATTGTTTGTGATATAGCTCAATTAGTTTTATGAAGGCAGTGTAGCTACTAGACAAGAAAATAGATGAAAGAGGCAATCTAGCAATACCGTACATTCACTCAGAGAGGATTATTCAGGATTATTATCCTTTCTTTATATGGTGCCACAAGGGGTCTGCAGTGCCTTACAAAGTATATAACCAAGAACCGTATGAGAAAAACAAGAAAATAAAAAATATGTACAGTACAAAACATTGCAGAACATGTACAAGGTTTAAAAACATTGCTGCATCTGGCAGTCATAAGACCCAAATAAGCAGTGGGACGGCCAAACCCAAAGATTTGGTGCCGTTGTTGGCAGTGGGAAGATGATGGTATAAGTGAGCAAGAGCTTACAATCTAAAGAGTAAGGCTGGGTACACACTGGAGCGACGGGCATTCATTTCGGCATCGGAACGAATGCCCGTGAACCGTGATTGTGCGTCCACAATCAATTACCTTAATGAATGACGGAACGATCACAGTTACATCATTCATTAACAATGCACTAAGTTTGATGTGCAATATATCAATTCTGGCGAACTGTCACTAGCGACCGCAGTAGCGTGCAATCGCCGGTACACACTGAGCGATGTAGGCGATTTGCCATTCCAAAACAGCAAATCAGTCCGACATCGCTCCAGTGTGAACCCAGCTTAAGTGGAATTGATTAACATTAAAGGGAACAGTTACCACTATGGGGAGAGTGGGAGGAGGGGGCATTCATATGCAATTTGCTGTCTATGTCTGGCCCTAGCTAATGACTGGCTAAATTATCTCTCCAGAGGTGCAAAATACAGAAATAGTGATAAATGTTGGCCAAATCAGACCAAAACAAGACTTTGACAAGGGGCCAGAAAAACTAATGGAAAAATCATGGCTGGTGTAAAATGAGGAATTGTCTCATCTAGTTTACCAGGTATTGTATCCACCGTCCTTTGCGAAAAACAGCACTGCCTCACACTGTGCCATATGTAAGTTGATTGCCTTTGTTGATTTGTCGTTCCTCTCTATCCCTCATGCAGACAGAGGGTAGGACAAACGCTCTCCTGCAATGTACATTTTTGGCAGGCTCCTCAATGGCTCCTACTGTCTTCTACCTGTAAATTGCCACCACTGTCTTCACAAGGTGAGAAGTAACTTCCACCTTGTCTAAGCAAATTGTATTGGGACCTCTAAGCAGCAGTCACTGTGCACAAGTCTCCTTTTTCCCCAGGCTCCCTTTGGGTAGATAGGCATTATAAGTTGATGATGCCACAAAAAGGGCCAACTGTTCCCCTTTCACGTGTTTAGACGAGTAGCAGCTACAGAATAAAGAGCTGCCTATGGTTTAGTCTATAAAGGTAACTTTTTGCCTTCATTTTGGGGTCAGGTGCAGGAAACCAAATCAAACTCCTGACGGCAGAATCATTGCTAAGTTTAGACACACAGGAGTGACCTGGTCATTTCTCGCTCTTGTTGAGGCCCTGTTACTGCAGTCACCCGTAGGTTGGTAGCGATACCTTCTGACTTACCAAACTGATGCCAACGAATTTAATCACATTACTGTCTCATTATGGATTTTAGTCACATTACTGTTATTGCTGCCAATTTCACACCATGGAGTCACCATGACACATACACAGGGCACTATTCACATTCCTTCTTTTAATATAAATACATCAGGAGACTGAATTCGTATACATTTCTATAAGCAAAATAGTTACAATGATTTTCTTTCTAGTCTCTATTTAGTGTATTACCCTGCCTGTCTTTTGTTGCATCTGACTTAGCTCCGGTAACTATATTGCTGCTTTGGTTTCATGCTTTGCAAAATTCTGGTGCAGTATTTAGACACCAGGAAGTAATTTAGAGTCCTAAAGATGTAGTAGTAGTTTTATCAGTCTGTAATCTCTGCCGTGCTGCTGTTTTATACCAGCTTAATGCTGAATAAAGTATTTCCTTCCTGACTTGATCTTCCTGATCTGAGTGACCCTTTAACATCATAGACTGTTCATCTGTAATGAAGCATGTTCCCGTATTCCTCTCCCTGTCTCATACAATCCACAGCATTCACAGACAGCAGCAAGAGATAAGGAATTCAGGTAACACATGCTACTTTAGCATTGCACGCAGTGTCAATAGGATGTTAACACACACTATTTACCATTGAATTTTGACACAGAGGCCCAAAATTCCTTGTACCAGAAGACACATCATAAGTTGCTATGCAAAATAAGTTATTGCTGTTATTAAATTCTTTCAACTTTGCAACAATCTGACATAATTAAAAAAAAACACCCAAAATAAAGCAGGAGGGCAGCCATTTTGTTTATTTCAATATAAGATGTGCCATATACTGGACACTTGGAATTGCTCCACATCATGTTGGATCCTGGTACCTGATTAAGAGTTTTGGTACCTGGTGAAGGGGGCATTTATCAAAACTTGGAAATAGATAAAATTGTGAGAGATAAAGTACCTACCAATCAGATTCTAACTTACATTTTTCAGACTGTGGGCCTGATTCAGAAGCGATTGCAGCTGCTATTTTGCACGGAATGAAGCTGCAAAAATATGCTAATGCCATTGCCTGCCAAAGCACAGCTGGCATAAAGGTGAACGCTGCTGCCTTCTCATATCTGTCCAACCTCGCTTTCCTGCGTAAACATTGTTCCGTCGACGCATATTGGCCAGTCACGCCACATTTACGCAGGTCTACTCAGCCAGAGATATTGCAAGTCTCCTCACACGCAGAGCTCTCATGCTGCGTATGCAATCGCGGTAGCTAATTTATGCACACCATGAAAGGCATTAAAAACGGACAGGCACACCTGTGTTTTTCCGACCACTCCCCCCTCACCACCCCCAAACGGTCACAGCCTTTCACTCACTCTTCGATGGATTCCTCTGTGCGCGAGTAATCGCAGTGCAATCACAGCGCAGTGCAGGTTATACGCATGCGCAATGGCTAACAATCGCTCGATCTGCATAGGTAGATGCATTAGCGATTGCTGCTGAATCAGGCCCAATGTTAGAAACATGACAGGAGCTGATTGGTTGGTACTTTATCTCTCACAATTTTATCTCCAAGCTTTCATAAAACCCCCCCAAAGTGCTTTGTAGGCTAAGAGCAAAAGTGAATCCCCACCACCAATGCTCCAGTGCCCTATAGTTCACCTAAGTGCTTGTCAAGCTCCTGACCCTTCAAAATTCAGCACTGCATCAGCTGGAACCCCTTCACACCTGGTATAGGTATCTTTTTATTTCTTATCACACAAATAGATTGCAATATCTCTAGGTACAGCCTTCTATGTTATTCTATACACTAATTGTATTTGCATAAATGCCTTTATATGTATACTGCTCTTTGTTCTGATGATCTCTCTGTTTACATGTTGCACTATATAATTATATACCTAATTATCCATTAACTCAGTAATAGCCAGCACTCAGCAGCTCGAATGACAGTGCCCGGGCTTGTCAGCTATCTCATGAAAGGAAGGATTAAGTAATTTTTTCCTTAAACACAGGTCAAGGAAGGCATGTCTAGGGCAGCAGGCAGCAGGTAACTATTGGCTGCCATTTACATCAATCACCAGCAATCTCCTGTCAAGTCCCTCTCCACCACTGGACTCTGATGTCCTTTCTTATACTCCAGCTGCGACCTGCGCTTGCTTAGACCCTCTTCTGACAGCATTTGTTAGTCATTCATAAGTTGGCGCTGCTGATTGGCTCGCATTGCTGTCAGATGGATACTTTGCCAGGTGACTTGGCTACACTTGTCTTGCTGTCTCTCCTGATCTTAGCAGGCGGTTATTGCTCCAACGCAGACACGGATTTAGACCTTATGGGGCCCTAAGCAAAATACTGATTTGGGCCCCCCTTTCTCAAACAATCCATAACACTATATTTTCGTTCCTAACTTATTTCCCTTACATTATTTGTCGTCTTTCCTCCTAATACTTTTTAAAACTTTATCAGTTCAAGACTATCCGGCCAAAATCAGGACAGTTGGGAGCAGCAATGGCTCATACCCTCTTGCATGATCGGGGCTGCCACTGTTGCTGGTCCAGTCGGCCGGGTCCTGGTACCTGCACAATGGAAATGGCTTACCATATAATTTGGGTCACTCTCTAGATGCGCACCCCTGCTCCTTCTTGGAGCATCTTCTCGGCTCCTCTCCTCTCTGTGCGTGTGACATCACACGCATCACACAGAGCGGGAGAGACGAGAGTGAGCCAGAGCGGCACCCGGCAGCTGTCCAATGTGCTGACAGTCCACTGAAGCCGGTTCCATATTATACATAGTTACATACATACATTATACGGCCCTGTCAGCGGGCCCTCTGGGACCTGCCGGGCCCTAGGCGGCTGCTTATGTTGCCTATCGGTAAATCCGCTACTGCTCCAACATCTTGCTCTTCTCTGCTGGAGTTGTCTCTTGTCAGGGGTGTGCCAGCAGGATCTGCCTTCGCAGCTGAAGAGCAGCAAAAACACCACTATGCGACTGATCAGTTTAGCAGTGTCTGATTATGTCTTCCCAAGCATAGCACAGTCCTCTCCTGCGCTCCCATTTCCCCTGGGACCAGGGGCATCTTAACAGAATTGTAGGCCCTGGGCAAAGCAATGCACTGGGACCCCTACCCACCCATTCATGGGAATACAAATGTAAATGGTCAATAAAATTAAATCTTGAGATTTGTTGGTACTGTCAACAAAATCAATGTTAAAATATAAAAATAAATTATGTAAAGCGAGGATTTACAGATTCAACATACCTCTTCTCTTCTCCAGCTCACAGTGCAGTTCCTACTCTTCACTGCAGCTGTGATTAAAGTATGCGGATTGCTGAGAGAGTTGGGCCCAGGGGACGTTCCCCCTGTGCCCCCACCCCCTAAATCTGGCTCTGTGACTGCAGGCTGGGAGGTAGGTAGAGGATTCTGCCTGGCTGCTCTGATTGTGTGTAGTTCACAATCACAGCGGCCGGGGATCATCTTTCTCTGCCTTCCCCACATGTAGATGCCACTGTAGCCTAGCCTATGCCTGCTCAAAGACCCCTAGAATTGCAGCTGCCCAGTTTGCCTATACATTAAGATGGCCCTGCTGGGACATAAAAAATCCATATCATCTCGGCTGCAGCCTGATCATGATTGATCAGGCACTGGATGGATCTAGATTTTTCTTTTGGGTATGGTTTTGTATATTTATCAATATTTTATGGTAATATACAAAGATTTAACTTGGTATGTTTTGCCTATCTTCTATTGCCCTACTCAAAGTTATCCCTACTACCCCCTCTTCCGAACCAACCTCTTCACAAGCCGTTCTACTCAGTGCTCTGCTCCTGTGCTGTTTAGAGAGGAAGTAAGGACATACAGATCTGCCCAGCTATTTTGTTGCTCATGTCGTGGCGTGCAGGCCTCTGAGTCGTGCCATAGACTTGTGGCGTGGCGTGCAGGCCTCTGAGTTGCGCCATGGACTTGTGCCATACCGTGGTATTCTTCAACGAAGGATATGCTACGGCATGTAATACAGTGCTTAACCGCTGGGTGGCGAGTGCTCCACTGTTGTAATTGCATGTAATACAGTGCTTAACCGCTGGGTGGCGAGTGCTCCACTGTTGTAATTTGTACTGAATGCCTTGTACTGAATGCCATACTGTTAAACTTACAGTAAATTGGATGGATATCACATTCACAGCATTTACATGTTCGCACAACCAATATTTTTAATGTCACATAATGTACATACAGTACAGTACTGTACCGTACAGTAAGATCTTATAACAGGATGCAAATCACTGCACATACAGTATTGTACATACGGTGCAGTAACTGAACAGTAGAGAAGTTGCCCGAGTTGTTATCAAGATATAACCGATACTGTAGATTAATGAGATGCACGCACAGCTTTCACTGAGATGGGATGAATTACAGTATGACAATTTTTTTTTAAATTAAAAACAGCAGCGGGAGGAGTGCACAAGGATGAGGCCGCTCTGTGCGGTTCACTGTAGCTGTCGTGTGGGCTAGTGGTTAGGTGATCACTTTGGAAGAATTATGGTCCCGGGTTCGATCCCTGGAAAAGAATATACCATACACTGTATATTTTTTTTATTGGTACTGTCTGCTCTGGACACTATAGTGAAATTACTTTAGTAGTGTTGTGCTGTAATACTGTAGTATTGTTGTTTAAAAGGCTGCTTAAAAGTAAGACATTACAAACTGATTGTGTGTTTAAATAGTGCAAAACTTTCGTCAATGTCTGCGCTGTGGTGGCTGTCTGCTTCGAGGGGTTGCAATGGGATTTCATGCGCATGCCAAGTGGATGGGTTACAATGGGATCTGTGGCGCCAAGCCATACGCCATGTAGCGCTATGCCATGGTGTATGCAAGATCATCACTGAGCATGCACAGTTGTCTGTATTACTACAGTACTCTACTGTATGCTGTTGAATTTTCACCCTTGTGCCACTCTGCACTGTCCAAGACTTGTACACAATAGTCATTTAATGACTTCAGAAACCGCTACAGTAGTGCGCTCTCTTTGAGAAGGAAGCCTCTAAATTATAAACTGACTATGCTCTGTATTATAAACTAACAATACATGCGCAAACATGCTACAAAATAGATGCGGTCTCAGCCTTACACACTATAGCGATGTCTCTTGGACTGTATCTGAGAGTGGTTTCTGTCTGTGAGAGAGCTCTCTGTGTTCAAAGCTGACTGTGCATTTGAAGCGCAAAATAGCATTGCATCACAAACTTGTGACAATGGTGATGCTGTTCCAACCTTGCACACTATAGTGATTTCTCATGTCCAGTAAGTACGGTAGTAGTGGGATCTGTATGAGAGAGAGCTCTCTGTATTACACGGTTGGCACTATGGTGGCTGTCAGCCATCTGCGATGGATTAGAAATGGAGGGGGTACAATGGGATCTGTGGCGCCAAGCCATACACCATGTAGCGCTATGCCATGGCGTATGGAAGATCATCACTGAGCATGCGCAGTTGGCTGTATTACTGCAGTCGGTATGCTGTTGAATTTTCATCTCTGGCGGGTGCATGCCCAGTAGGAGGGTTGCGATGGGATTTCTGGCGCATGCCCAGTGGGCCGAGAGTCATACACAGTGCATCAGGTCCCTTCCCCCAAAGCAAGCAAGAGCCTCTCATTACCATAATAAAGGATGCTTTGTTAATCCATTTAGTGTAAGCAGTCAGCTCTGCCCTAGTGTCCTGAAAAATGCTACGAATAGTGACCATTGCCAAGGACAAGATCCCCCATCTGCTAGGACAACTAGTGTGCTGCTATGAATGTGTCTGTACTGTATATTAAAAACTGACTGTGCCTTTGAATTTTGCACCACACAATAGTGATTTCATAACTGCAGAAACTGGTAGTGAATGGACTTTATAGAATGAGAGAGAGGGCTCTGTATTACAAACTGTGCGCCTAAAGCGCAAAACGCAAACATGTGACAACGTAGATGCGGTCTCAGCCTTACACACTATAGCGACGTCTCTTGGACTGTATCTGAGAGTGGTTTCTGTCTGTGAGAGAGCTCTCTGTGTTCAAAGCTGACTGTGCGTTTGAAGCACCAAATAGTGTTGCATCGCAAACTTGTGACAATTGTGATGCTGTTCCAACCTTGCACACTATAGTGATTTCTCATGTCCAGTAAGTAGGGTAGTAGTGGGATCTGTATGAGAGAGAGCTCTCTGTATTACATGGTTGGCGCTATGGTGGCTGTCAGCCATCTGCGATGGATTAGAAATGGAGGGGGTACAAAGGCATCTGTGGTGCCAAGCCATATGCCATGTAGTGCTATGCCATGGCGTATGGAAGATCATCACTGAGCATGCACAGTTGGCTATATTACTGCAGTCGGTATGCTGTTGAATTTTCATCTCTGGCGGGCGCATGCCCAATAGGAGGGTTGCGATGGGATTTCTGGCGCATGCCCAGTGGGCCTAGAGTCATACACAGTGCATTAGGTCCCTTCTCCCAAAGCAAGCAAGAGCCTCTCATTACCATAATAAAGGATGCTTTGTTAATCCATTTAGTGTAAGCAGTCAGCTCTGCCCTAGTGTCCTGAAAAATGCTATGAATAGTGACCATTGCCAAGGACACCATCCCCCATCTGCTAGGACAACTAGTGTGCCGCTATGAATGTGTCTGTACTGTATATTAAAAACTGATCGTGCCATTGAATTTTGCACCACACAATAGTGATGTTGAAAATGGCTGCGATAAGGGCGAGGAGGTACCTGTCTGGCGAGCTCTTTGTTCTAGTGAAGTGGCGGGACCAAGCATTTGCCATGAATCTAGACAAAGAGCTCGCCTACAGAAATGCGAGTGAAGGTGAGGTCCCTTCAGCGCAGGTGGTCGGACCTGTCGAGGAGAGACAGGCCTCGCCTAGAGCAAATAAGGAGGCGTCTAAGGTGCAGTAAGTACAGTATTGCTGTATAATCACATGAATTACAGTATACTGTACAATAACAAATACAGCACAATACACGACTCTGACATACGGTACGGTACCGTACTCTACAGTACTGTACACTGCACTGTAGGGTGTTGGATACTACGGTATCTGACGATGACTGACAGTTGTTACCACACACTGACATGACTGGCAGACATTTGATTGACAGGGTGATTAAATCTACAGTACTGTATTGTACACGGACTAAAGGGTGACACACTATTGGTCGACATGGCTTGTTTGTATAATAAACCAACAGTAACAAAAGGCAAGTTGATTGATCCACCATTCTAATGCCTGTCGACCAAATCTATGTTAACCTACAGTACTTACTAAGGTGCAGTAAGTACAGTATTGCTGTATAATCACATGAATTACAGTATACTGTACAATAACAAATACAGCACAATGCACGACTCTGACATACGGTACGGTACCGTACTCTACAGTACTGTACACTGCACTGTAGGGTGTTGGATACTACGGTATCTGACGATGACTGACAGTTGTTACCACACACTGACATGACTGGTAGACATTTGATTGACAGGGTGATTAAATCTACAGCACTGTATTGTACACGGACTAAAGGGTGACACACTATTCGTCGACATGGCTTGTTTGTATAATAAACCAACAGTAACAAAAGGAAAGTTGATTGATCCACCATTCTAATGCCTGTCGACCAAATCTATGTTAACCTACAGTACTGTACACACTATTTATCTGTGCTGGGCCTGCCCCCTTTAAGTCTGACAT